>JBAMBI010000819.1:0-208749 GCA_037043535.1 Drosophila putrida
CTTTTAGGTTACTTTTTCATGTTTAGGAGGTCATAATCTATAAAGGAAAAATACTTTTGGAATTTCGGAAAAAATGCAAAAAATTGACCAACAAAAAATTTCAAAAAAAATATATCTCTCAAACTACTGAATAGAAAATGTTTTAAGTTACTTTTTCATGTTTAGGAGGTCAAAATGTATAAAGGAAAAATACTGTTGTAATTAAAAACAACAACAATCAATAGCAAACGCATAAACATCGATCGCGCAGACAGCGGCGCAAACATTTGCTTTACATTTGCTCAATTGTCATTGAAAACAACAACAATCAATTGTAGCAACATTGTAGCAGCAGCGGCAGCTGTATATATACATTGAGGCTGGTCCTAGCACTGCTTTGACTGCTCTCTGCTCGCTGCACTGCTTAGACTTGGTACAGTGCTACAGGCTGGTCTTAGCACTGCTTGGACTGCTCTCTGCTCTCTACTCTGTGCTCTCGACACTGCTTGGACTACTCTCTGCTCTCGGCACTGCTTGGACTGCTCTCTACTCTCTGCTCTCTGCACTGCTTGGACTTGGTACAGTGCTACAGGCTGGTCTTAGCACTGCTTGGACTGCTCTCTGGTCTCTGCTCTCTGCACTGCTTGGAATGCTCTCTCCTCTCTCCTCTCTGCTCTCTGCACTGCTTGGACTTGGTACAGTGTTAGTATGTATATGTATATGTATCCAATATGGCGCGCTTGCACTCTCTCCTCTCTGCTCTCTGATTGGTTCGCTCCAGCAACATTGTTTGTTGCTACAGATCGTTTGCAACATACCCCCCTCGTTTTGCATTCCCCTCTGGTGCCTAAAAACACAAACAATCATCAAACCTAGATCGCGCAGACAGCAGCGTAAACATTTGTCTACATGGCGCAATTGGCATTGAAAACAACAACAATCTCAGTCACAGAATAACGCGCGCATGCCAGTTGCCTTCCATTTTGCAATTGTCATTGAAAACAACAACAACCAATAGCAAAAGCAGCAGCGGCAGCTGTATATTTATATGTATACATTTTTTCATTAAAAGACGTATTACTCCCAAATTAATCAACCGATTTTTATGGTTGATGGCTTGTTTTATGCGGAAAAGCTTAAACTTTATGCTACATATTTTTTTTATTTTTTATTATTGCGACTAATATGTTTTTTTTATATGCCAACATTTTTACAACTTGTGTTTTTTCATTAAAAGACGTATTACTCCCAAATTAATCAACCGATTTTTATGATTGATGGCTTGTTTTATGCGGAAAAGCTTAAACTTTATGCTACATAAACTTTTTATTATTTATTATTGCGACTAATATGGTTTTTGAATTTTTGTTTGTACCCCTTTTTTAATTTTTTGTGTTTAAAAGGCTCTAGCATCAAAACTATCGGTCGGATCTCAAAACGTTGTATGGAAGAGTTTTAGGTAATTGAATTACCTTTAGTTTAAGACTAATATTGTTTACGAGACTTTTCCCATTTACGAGCTATAGTCGAAAAACCAAAGTCATGTTTTAAGAAATTTCAAAAAATTATATCTCGAAAACTACTGGTTAGAAAAACTTTTAGGTTACTTTTTCATGTTTAGGAGGTCATAATCTATCAAGGAAAAATACTTTTGGAATTTCGAAAAAATTCAAAAATTGACCAACAAAAAAATTTTCAAAAAAATATATCTCGAAAACTACTGGTTAGAAAAACTTTTAGGTTACTTTTTCATGTTTAGGAGGTCATAATCTATAAAGGAAAAATACTTTTGGAATTTCGGAAAAAATGCAAAAATTGACCAACAAAAAATTTCAAAAAAAATATATCTCTCAAACTACTGAATAGAAAATGTTTTAAGTTACTTTTTCATGTTTAGGAGGTCAAAATGTATAAAGGAAAAATACTGTTGTAATTAAAAACAACAACAATCAATAGCAAACGCATAAACATCGATCGCGCAGACAGCGGCGCAAACATTTGCTTTACATTTGCTCAATTGTCATTGAAAACAACAACAATCAATTGTAGCAACATTGTAGCAGCAGCGGCAGCTGTATATATACATTGAGGCTGGTCCTAGCACTGCTTTGACTGCTCTCTGCTCGCTGCACTGCTTAGACTTGGTACAGTGCTACAGGCTGGTCTTAGCACTGCTTGGACTGCTCTCTGCTCTCTACTCTGTGCTCTCGACACTGCTTGGACTACTCTCTGCTCTCGGCACTGCTTGGACTGCTCTCTGCTCTCTGCTCTCTGCACTGCTTGGACTTGGTACAGTGCTACAGGCTGGTCTTAGCACTGCTTGGACTGCTCTCTGGTCTCTGCTCTCTGCACTGCTTGGAATGCTCTCTCCTCTCTCCTCTCTGCTCTCTGCACTGCTTGGACTTGGTACAGTGTTAGTATGTATATGTATATGTATCCAATATGGCGCGCTTGCACTCTCTCCTCTCTGCTCTCTGATTGGTTCGCTCCAGCAACATTGTTTGTTGCTACAGATCGTTTGCAACATACCCCCCTCGTTTTGCATTCCCCTCTGGTGCCTAAAAACACAAACAATCATCAAACCTAGATCGCGCAGACAGCAGCGTAAACATTTGTCTACATGGCGCAATTGGCATTGAAAACAACAACAATCTCAGTCACAGAGTAACGCGCACATGCCAGTTGCCTTCCATTTTGCAATTGTCATTGAAAACAACAACAACCAATAGCAAAAGCAGCAGCGGCAGCTGTATATTTATATGTATACATTTTTTCATTAAAAGACGTATTACTCCCAAATTAATCAACCGATTTTTATGGTTGATGGCTTGTTTTATGCGGAAAAGCTTAAACTTTATGCTACATATTTTTTTTATTTTTTATTATTGCGACTAATATGTTTTTTTTATATGCCAACATTTTTACAACTTGTGTTTTTTCATTAAAAGACGTATTACTCCCAAATTAATCAACCGATTTTTATGATTGATGGCTTGTTTTATGCGGAAAAGCTTAAACTTTATGCTACATAAACTTTTTATTATTTATTATTGCGACTAATATGGTTTTTGAATTTTTGTTTGTACCCCTTTTTTAATTTTTTGTGTTTAAAAGGCTCTAGCATCAAAACTATCGGTCGGATCTCAAAACGTTGTATGGAAGAGTTTTAGGTAATTGAATTACCTTTAGTTTAAGACTAATATTGTTTACGAGACTTTTCCCATTTACGAGCTATAGTCGAAAAACCAAAGTCATGTTTTAAGAAATTTCAAAAAATTATATCTCGAAAACTACTGGTTAGAAAAACTTTTAGGTTACTTTTTCATGTTTAGGAGGTCATAATCTATCAAGGAAAAATACTTTTGGAATTTCGAAAAAATTCAAAAATTGACCAACAAAAAAATTTTCAAAAAAATATATCTCGAAAACTACTGGTTAGAAAAACTTTTAGGTTACTTTTTCATGTTTAGGAGGTCATAATCTATAAAGGAAAAATACTTTTGGAATTTCGGAAAAAATGCAAAAATTGACCAACAAAAAATTTCAAAAAAAATATATCTCTCAAACTACTGAATAGAAAATGTTTTAAGTTACTTTTTCATGTTTAGGAGGTCAAAATGTATAAAGGAAAAATACTGTTGTAATTAAAAACAACAACAATCAATAGCAAACGCATAAACATCGATCGCGCAGACAGCGGCGCAAACATTTGCTTTACATTTGCTCAATTGTCATTGAAAACAACAACAATCAATTGTAGCAACATTGTAGCAGCAGCGGCAGCTGTATATATACATTGAGGCTGGTCCTAGCACTGCTTTGACTGCTCTCTGCTCGCTGCACTGCTTAGACTTGGTACAGTGCTACAGGCTGGTCTTAGCACTGCTTGGACTGCTCTCTGCTCTCTACTCTGTGCTCTCGACACTGCTTGGACTACTCTCTGCTCTCGGCACTGCTTGGACTGCTCTCTACTCTCTGCTCTCTGCACTGCTTGGACTTGGTACAGTGCTACAGGCTGGTCTTAGCACTGCTTGGACTGCTCTCTGGTCTCTGCTCTCTGCACTGCTTGGAATGCTCTCTCCTCTCTCCTCTCTGCTCTCTGCACTGCTTGGACTTGGTACAGTGTTAGTATGTATATGTATATGTGCCAATAATGGCGCGCTTGCACTCTCTCCTCTCTGCTCTCTGATTGGTTCGCTCCAGCAACATTGTTTGTTGCTACAGATCGTTTGCAACATACCCCCCTCGTTTTGCATTCCCCTCTGGTGCCTAAAAACACAAACAATCATCAAACCTAGATCGCGCAGACAGCAGCGTAAACATTTGTCTACATGGCGCAATTGGCATTGAAAACAACAACAATCTCAGTCACAGAATAACGCGCACATGCCAGTTGCCTTCCATTTTGCAATTGTCATTGAAAACAACAACAACCAATAGCAAAAGCAGCAGCGGCAGCTGTATATTTATATGTATACATTTTTTCATTAAAAGACGTATTACTCCCAAATTAATCAACCGATTTTTATGGTTGATGGCTTGTTTTTTGCGGAAAAGCTTAAACTTTATGCTACATATTTTTTTTATTTTTTATTATTGCGACTAATATGTTTTTTTTATATGCCAACATTTTTACAACTTGTGTTTTTTCATTAAAAGACGTATTACTCCCAAATTAATCAACCGATTTTTATGATTGATGGCTTGTTTTATGCGGAAAAGCTTAAACTTTATGCTACATAAACTTTTTATTATTTATTATTGCGACTAATATGGTTTTTGAATTTTTGTTTGTACCCCTTTTTTAATTTTTTGTGTTTAAAAGGCTCTAGCATCAAAACTATCGGTCGGATCTCAAAACGTTGTATGGAAGAGTTTTAGGTAATTGAATTACCTTTAGTTTAAGACTAATATTGTTTACGAGACTTTTCCCATTTACGAGCTATAGTCGAAAAACCAAAGTCATGTTTTAAGAAATTTCAAAAAATTATATCTCGAAAACTACTGGTTTAGAAAAACTTTTAGGTTACTTTTTCATGTTTAGGAGGTCATAATCTATCAAGGAAAAATACTTTTGGAATTTCGAAAAAATTCAAAAATTGACCAACAAAAAAATTTTCAAAAAAATATATCTCGAAAACTACTGGTTAGAAAAACTTTTAGGTTACTTTTTCATGTTTAGGAGGTCATAATCTATAAAGGAAAAATACTTTTGGAATTTCGGAAAAAATGCAAAAATTGACCAACAAAAAATTTCAAAAAAAATATATCTCTCAAACTACTGAATAGAAAATGTTTTAAGTTACTTTTTCATGTTTAGGAGGTCAAAATCTATAAAGGAAAAATACTGTTGTAATTAAAAACAACAACAATCAATAGCAAACGCATAAACATCGATCGCGCAGACAGCGGCGCAAACATTTGCTTTACATTTGCTCAATTGTCATTGAAAACAACAACAATCAATTGTAGCAACATTGTAGCAGCAGCGGCAGCTGTATATATACATTGAGGCTGGTCCTAGCACTGCTTTGACTGCTCTCTGCTCGCTGCACTGCTTAGACTTGGTACAGTGCTACAGGCTGGTCTTAGCACTGCTTGGACTGCTCTCTGCTCTCTACTCTGTGCTCTCGACACTGCTTGGACTACTCTCTGCTCTCGGCACTGCTTGGACTGCTCTCTACTCTCTGCTCTCTGCACTGCTTGGACTTGGTACAGTGCTACAGGCTGGTCTTAGCACTGCTTGGACTGCTCTCTGGTCTCTGCTCTCTGCACTGCTTGGAATGCTCTCTCCTCTCTCCTCTCTGCTCTCTGCACTGCTTGGACTTGGTACAGTGTTAGTATGTATATGTATATGTATCCAATATGGCGCGCTTGCACTCTCTCCTCTCTGCTCTCTGATTGGTTCGCTCCAGCAACATTGTTTGTTGCTACAGATCGTTTGCAACATACCCCCCTCGTTTTGCATTCCCCTCTGGTGCCTAAAAACACAAACAATCATCAAACCTAGATCGCGCAGACAGCAGCGTAAACATTTGTCTACATGGCGCAATTGGCATTGAAAACAACAACAATCTCAGTCACAGAATAACGCGCACATGCCAGTTGCCTTCCATTTTGCAATTGTCATTGAAAACAACAACAACCAATAGCAAAAGCAGCAGCGGCAGCTGCTATATTTATATGTATACATTTTTTCATTAAAAGACGTATTACTCCCAAATTAATCAACCGATTTTTATGGTTGATGGCTTGTTTTATGCGGAAAAGCTTAAACTTTATGCTACATATTTTTTTTATTTTTTATTATTGCGACTAATATGTTTTTTTTATATGCCAACATTTTTACAACTTGTGTTTTTTCATTAAAAGACGTATTACTCCCAAATTAATCAACCGATTTTTATGATTGATGGCTTGTTTTATGCGGAAAAGCTTAAACTTTATGCTACATAAACTTTTTATTATTTATTATTGCGACTAATATGGTTTTTGAATTTTTGTTTGTACCCCTTTTTTAATTTTTTGTGTTTAAAAGGCTCTAGCATCAAAACTATCGGTCGGATCTCAAAACGTTGTATGGAAGAGTTTTAGGTAATTGAATTACCTTTAGTTTAAGACTAATATTGTTTACGAGACTTTTCCCATTTACGAGCTATAGTCGAAAAACCAAAGTCATGTTTTAAGAAATTTCAAAAAATTATATCTCGAAAACTACTGGTTAGAAAAACTTTTAGGTTACTTTTTCATGTTTAGGAGGTCATAATCTATCAAGGAAAAATACTTTTGGAATTTCGAAAAAATTCAAAAATTGACCAACAAAAAAATTTTCAAAAAAATATATCTCGAAAACTACTGGTTAGAAAAACTTTTAGGTTACTTTTTCATGTTTAGGAGGTCATAATCTATAAAGGAAAAATACTTTTGGAATTTCGGAAAAAATGCAAAAATTGACCAACAAAAAATTTCAAAAAAAATATATCTCTCAAACTACTGAATAGAAAATGTTTTAAGTTACTTTTTCATGTTTAGGAGGTCAAAATGTATAAAGGAAAAATACTGTTGTAATTAAAAACAACAACAATCAATAGCAAACGCATAAACATCGATCGCGCAGACAGCGGCGCAAACATTTGCTTTACATTTGCTCAATTGTCATTGAAAACAACAACAATCAATTGTAGCAACATTGTAGCAGCAGCGGCAGCTGTATATATACATTGAGGCTGGTCCTAGCACTGCTTTGACTGCTCTCTGCTCGCTGCACTGCTTAGACTTGGTACAGTGCTACAGGCTGGTCTTAGCACTGCTTGGACTGCTCTCTGCTCTCTACTCTGTGCTCTCGACACTGCTTGGACTACTCTCTGCTCTCGGCACTGCTTGGACTGCTCTCTACTCTCTGCTCTCTGCACTGCTTGGACTTGGTACAGTGCTACAGGCTGGTCTTAGCACTGCTTGGACTGCTCTCTGGTCTCTGCTCTCTGCACTGCTTGGAATGCTCTCTCCTCTCTCCTCTCTGCTCTCTGCACTGCTTGGACTTGGTACAGTGTTAGTATGTATATGTATATGTATCCAATATGGCGCGCTTGCACTCTCTCCTCTCTGCTCTCTGATTGGTTCGCTCCAGCAACATTGTTTGTTGCTACAGATCGTTTGCAACATACCCCCCTCGTTTTGCATTCCCCTCTGGTGCCTAAAAACACAAACAATCATCAAACCTAGATCGCGCAGACAGCAGCGTAAACATTTGTCTACATGGCGCAATTGGCATTGAAAACAACAACAATCTCAGTCACAGAATAACGCGCACATGCCAGTTGCCTTCCATTTTGCAATTGTCATTGAAAACAACAACAACCAATAGCAAAAGCAGCAGCGGCAGCTGTATATTTATATGTATACATTTTTTCATTAAAAGACGTATTACTCCCAAATTAATCAACCGATTTTTATGGTTGATGGCTTGTTTTATGCGGAAAAGCTTAAACTTTATGCTACATATTTTTTTTATTTTTTATTATTGCGACTAATATGTTTTTTTTATATGCCAACATTTTTACAACTTGTGTTTTTTCATTAAAAGACGTATTACTCCCAAATTAATCAACCGATTTTTATGATTGATGGCTTGTTTTATGCGGAAAAGCTTAAACTTTATGCTACATAAACTTTTTATTATTTATTATTGCGACTAATATGGTTTTTGAATTTTTGTTTGTACCCCTTTTTTAATTTTTTGTGTTTAAAAGGCTCTAGCATCAAAACTATCGGTCGGATCTCAAAACGTTGTATGGAAGAGTTTTAGGTAATTGAATTACCTTTAGTTTAAGACTAATATTGTTTACGAGACTTTTCCCATTTACGAGCTATAGTCGAAAAACCAAAGTCATGTTTTAAGAAATTTCAAAAAATTATATCTCGAAAACTACTGGTTAGAAAAACTTTTAGGTTACTTTTTCATGTTTAGGAGGTCATAATCTATCAAGGAAAAATACTTTTGGAATTTCGAAAAAATTCAAAAATTGACCAACAAAAAAATTTTCAAAAAAATATATCTCGAAAACTACTGGTTAGAAAAACTTTTAGGTTACTTTTTCATGTTTAGGAGGTCATAATCTATAAAGGAAAAATACTTTTGGAATTTCGGAAAAAATGCAAAAATTGACCAACAAAAAATTTCAAAAAAAATATATCTCTCAAACTACTGAATAGAAAATGTTTTAAGTTACTTTTTCATGTTTAGGAGGTCAAAATGTATAAAGGAAAAATACTGTTGTAATTAAAAACAACAACAATCAATAGCAAACGCATAAACATCGATCGCGCAGACAGCGGCGCAAACATTTGCTTTACATTTGCTCAATTGTCATTGAAAACAACAACAATCAATTGTAGCAACATTGTAGCAGCAGCGGCAGCTGTATATATACATTGAGGCTGGTCCTAGCACTGCTTTGACTGCTCTCTGCTCGCTGCACTGCTTAGACTTGGTACAGTGCTACAGGCTGGTCTTAGCACTGCTTGGACTGCTCTCTGCTCTCTACTCTGTGCTCTCGACACTGCTTGGACTACTCTCTGCTCTCGGCACTGCTTGGACTGCTCTCTACTCTCTGCTCTCTGCACTGCTTGGACTTGGTACAGTGCTACAGGCTGGTCTTAGCACTGCTTGGACTGCTCTCTGGTCTCTGCTCTCTGCACTGCTTGGAATGCTCTCTCCTCTCTCCTCTCTGCTCTCTGCACTGCTTGGACTTGGTACAGTGTTAGTATGTATATGTATATGTATCCAATATGGCGCGCTTGCACTCTCTCCTCTCTGCTCTCTGATTGGTTCGCTCCAGCAACATTGTTTGTTGCTACAGATCGTTTGCAACATACCCCCCTCGTTTTGCATTCCCCTCTGGTGCCTAAAAACACAAACAATCATCAAACCTAGATCGCGCAGACAGCAGCGTAAACATTTGTCTACATGGCGCAATTGGCATTGAAAACAACAACAATCTCAGTCACAGAATAACGCGCACATGCCAGTTGCCTTCCATTTTGCAATTGTCATTGAAAACAACAACAACCAATAGCAAAAGCAGCAGCGGCAGCTGTATATTTATATGTATACATTTTTTCATTAAAAGACGTATTACTCCCAAATTAATCAACCGATTTTTATCGTTGATGGCTTGTTTTATGCGGAAAAGCTTAAACTTTATGCTACATATTTTTTTTATTTTTTATTATTGCGACTAATATGTTTTTTTTATATGCCAACATTTTTACAACTTGTGTTTTTTCATTAAAAGACGTATTACTCCCAAATTAATCAACCGATTTTTATGATTGATGGCTTGTTTTATGCGGAAAAGCTTAAACTTTATGCTACATAAACTTTTTATTATTTATTATTGCGACTAATATGGTTTTTGAATTTTTGTTTGTACCCCTTTTTTAATTTTTTGTGTTTAAAAGGCTCTAGCATCAAAACTATCGGTCGGATCTCAAAACGTTGTATGGAAGAGTTTTAGGTAATTGAATTACCTTTAGTTTAAGACTAATATTGTTTACGAGACTTTTCCCATTTACGAGCTATAGTCGAAAAACCAAAGTCATGTTTTAAGAAATTTCAAAAAATTATATCTCGAAAACTACTGGTTAGAAAAACTTTTAGGTTACTTTTTCATGTTTAGGAGGTCATAATCTATCAAGGAAAAATACTTTTGGAATTTCGAAAAAATTCAAAAATTGACCAACAAAAAAATTTTCAAAAAAATATATCTCGAAAACTACTGGTTAGAAAAACTTTTAGGTTACTTTTTCATGTTTAGGAGGTCATAATCTATAAAGGAAAAATACTTTTGGAATTTCGGAAAAAATGCAAAAAATTGACCAACAAAAAATTTCAAAAAAAATATATCTCTCAAACTACTGAATAGAAAATGTTTTAAGTTACTTTTTCATGTTTAGGAGGTCAAAATGTATAAAGGAAAAATACTGTTGTAATTAAAAACAACAACAATCAATAGCAAACGCATAAACATCGATCGCGCAGACAGCGGCGCAAACATTTGCTTTACATTTGCTCAATTGTCATTGAAAACAACAACAATCAATTGTAGCAACATTGTAGCAGCAGCGGCAGCTGTATATATACATTGAGGCTGGTCCTAGCACTGCTTTGACTGCTCTCTGCTCGCTGCACTGCTTAGACTTGGTACAGTGCTACAGGCTGGTCTTAGCACTGCTTGGACTGCTCTCTGCTCTCTACTCTGTGCTCTCGACACTGCTTGGACTACTCTCTGCTCTCGGCACTGCTTGGACTGCTCTCTACTCTCTGCTCTCTGCACTGCTTGGACTTGGTACAGTGCTACAGGCTGGTCTTAGCACTGCTTGGACTGCTCTCTGGTCTCTGCTCTCTGCACTGCTTGGAATGCTCTCTCCTCTCTCCTCTCTGCTCTCTGCACTGCTTGGACTTGGTACAGTGTTAGTATGTATATGTATATGTATCCAATATGGCGCGCTTGCACTCTCTCCTCTCTGCTCTCTGATTGGTTCGCTCCAGCAACATTGTTTGTTGCTACAGATCGTTTGCAACATACCCCCCTCGTTTTGCATTCCCCTCTGGTGCCTAAAAACACAAACAATCATCAAACCTAGATCGCGCAGACAGCAGCGTAAACATTTGTCTACATGGCGCAATTGGCATTGAAAACAACAACAATCTCAGTCACAGAATAACGCGCACATGCCAGTTGCCTTCCATTTTGCAATTGTCATTGAAAACAACAACAACCAATAGCAAAAGCAGCAGCGGCAGCTGTATATTTATATGTATACATTTTTTCATTAAAAGACGTATTACTCCCAAATTAATCAACCGATTTTTATGGTTGATGGCTTGTTTTATGCGGAAAAGCTTAAACTTTATGCTACATATTTTTTTTATTTTTTATTATTGCGACTAATATGTTTTTTTTATATGCCAACATTTTTACAACTTGTGTTTTTTCATTAAAAGACGTATTACTCCCAAATTAATCAACCGATTTTTATCATTGATGGCTTGTTTTATGCGGAAAAGCTTAAACTTTATGCTACATAAACTTTTTATTATTTATTATTGCGACTAATATGGTTTTTGAATTTTTGTTTGTACCCCTTTTTTAATTTTTTGTGTTTAAAAGGCTCTAGCATCAAAACTATCGGTCGGATCTCAAAACGTTGTATGGAAGAGTTTTAGGTAATTGAATTACCTTTAGTTTAAGACTAATATTGTTTACGAGACTTTTCCCATTTACGAGCTATAGTCGAAAAACCAAAGTCATGTTTTAAGAAATTTCAAAAAATTATATCTCGAAAACTACTGGTTAGAAAAACTTTTAGGTTACTTTTTCATGTTTAGGAGGTCATAATCTATCAAGGAAAAATACTTTTGGAATTTCGAAAAAATTCAAAAATTGACCAACAAAAAAATTTTCAAAAAAATATATCTCGAAAACTACTGGTTAGAAAAACTTTTAGGTTACTTTTTCATGTTTAGGAGGTCATAATCTATAAAGGAAAAATACTTTTGGAATTTCGGAAAAAATGCAAAAATTGACCAACAAAAAATTTCAAAAAAAATATATCTCTCAAACTACTGAATAGAAAATGTTTTAAGTTACTTTTTCATGTTTAGGAGGTCAAAATGTATAAAGGAAAAATACTGTTGTAATTAAAAACAACAACAATCAATAGCAAACGCATAAACATCGATCGCGCAGACAGCGGCGCAAACATTTGCTTTACATTTGCTCAATTGTCATTGAAAACAACAACAATCAATTGTAGCAACATTGTAGCAGCAGCGGCAGCTGTATATATACATTGAGGCTGGTCCTAGCACTGCTTTGACTGCTCTCTGCTCGCTGCACTGCTTAGACTTGGTACAGTGCTACAGGCTGGTCTTAGCACTGCTTGGACTGCTCTCTGCTCTCTACTCTGTGCTCTCGACACTGCTTGGACTACTCTCTGCTCTCGGCACTGCTTGGACTGCTCTCTACTCTCTGCTCTCTGCACTGCTTGGACTTGGTACAGTGCTACAGGCTGGTCTTAGCACTGCTTGGACTGCTCTCTGGTCTCTGCTCTCTGCACTGCTTGGAATGCTCTCTCCTCTCTCCTCTGTGCTCTCTGCACTGCTTGGACTTGGTACAGTGTTAGTATGTATATGTATATGTATCCAATATGGCGCGCTTGCACTCTCTCCTCTCTGCTCTCTGATTGGTTCGCTCCAGCAACATTGTTTGTTGCTACAGATCGTTTGCAACATACCCCCCTCGTTTTGCATTCCCCTCTGGTGCCTAAAAACACAAACAATCATCAAACCTAGATCGCGCAGACAGCAGCGTAAACATTTGTCTACATGGCGCAATTGGCATTGAAAACAACAACAATCTCAGTCACAGAATAACGCGCACATGCCAGTTGCCTTCCATTTTGCAATTGTCATTGAAAACAACAACAACCAATAGCAAAAGCAGCAGCGGCAGCTGTATATTTATATGTATACATTTTTTCATTAAAAGACGTATTACTCCCAAATTAATCAACCGATTTTTATGGTTGATGGCTTGTTTTATGCGGAAAAGCTTAAACTTTATGCTACATATTTTTTTTATTTTTTATTATTGCGACTAATATGTTTTTTTTATATGCCAACATTTTTACAACTTGTGTTTTTTCATTAAAAGACGTATTACTCCCAAATTAATCAACCGATTTTTATCATTGATGGCTTGTTTTATGCGGAAAAGCTTAAACTTTATGCTACATAAACTTTTTATTATTTATTATTGCGACTAATATGGTTTTTGAATTTTTGTTTGTACCCCTTTTTTAATTTTTTGTGTTTAAAAGGCTCTAGCATCAAAACTATCGGTCGGATCTCAAAACGTTGTATGGAAGAGTTTTAGGTAATTGAATTACCTTTAGTTTAAGACTAATATTGTTTACGAGACTTTTCCCATTTACGAGCTATAGTCGAAAAACCAAAGTCATGTTTTAAGAAATTTCAAAAAATTATATCTCGAAAACTACTGGTTAGAAAAACTTTTAGGTTACTTTTTCATGTTTAGGAGGTCATAATCTATCAAGGAAAAATACTTTTGGAATTTCGAAAAAATTCAAAAATTGACCAACAAAAAAATTTTCAAAAAAATATATCTCGAAAACTACTGGTTAGAAAAACTTTTAGGTTACTTTTTCATGTTTAGGAGGTCATAATCTATAAAGGAAAAATACTTTTGGAATTTCGGAAAAAATGCAAAAATTGACCAACAAAAAATTTCAAAAAAAATATATCTCTCAAACTACTGAATAGAAAATGTTTTAAGTTACTTTTTCATGTTTAGGAGGTCAAAATGTATAAAGGAAAAATACTGTTGTAATTAAAAACAACAACAATCAATAGCAAACGCATAAACATCGATCGCGCAGACAGCGGCGCAAACATTTGCTTTACATTTGCTCAATTGTCATTGAAAACAACAACAATCAATTGTAGCAACATTGTAGCAGCAGCGGCAGCTGTATATATACATTGAGGCTGGTCCTAGCACTGCTTTGACTGCTCTCTGCTCGCTGCACTGCTTAGACTTGGTACAGTGCTACAGGCTGGTCTTAGCACTGCTTGGACTGCTCTCTGCTCTCTACTCTGTGCTCTCGACACTGCTTGGACTACTCTCTGCTCTCGGCACTGCTTGGACTGCTCTCTACTCTCTGCTCTCTGCACTGCTTGGACTTGGTACAGTGCTACAGGCTGGTCTTAGCACTGCTTGGACTGCTCTCTGGTCTCTGCTCTCTGCACTGCTTGGAATGCTCTCTCCTCTCTCCTCTCTGCTCTCTGCACTGCTTGGACTTGGTACAGTGTTAGATGTATGTATATGTATCCAATATGGCGCGCTTGCACTCTCTCCTCTCTGCTCTCTGATTGGTTCGCTCCAGCAACATTGTTTGTTGCTACAGATCGTTTGCAACATACCCCCCTCGTTTTGCATTCCCCTCTGGTGCCTAAAAACACAAACAATCATCAAACCTAGATCGCGCAGACAGCAGCGTAAACATTTGTCTACATGGCGCAATTGGCATTGAAAACAACAACAATCTCAGTCACAGAATAACGCGCACATGCCAGTTGCCTTCCATTTTGCAATTGTCATTGAAAACAACAACAACCAATAGCAAAAGCAGCAGCGGCAGCTGTATATTTATATGTATACATTTTTTCATTAAAAGACGTATTACTCCCAAATTAATCAACCGATTTTTATGGTTGATGGCTTGTTTTATGCGGAAAAGCTTAAACTTTATGCTACATATTTTTTTTATTTTTTATTATTGCGACTAATATGTTTTTTTTATATGCCAACATTTTTACAACTTGTGTTTTTTCATTAAAAGACGTATTACTCCCAAATTAATCAACCGATTTTTATCATTGATGGCTTGTTTTATGCGGAAAAGCTTAAACTTTATGCTACATAAACTTTTTATTATTTATTATTGCGACTAATATGGTTTTTGAATTTTTGTTTGTACCCCTTTTTTAATTTTTTGTGTTTAAAAGGCTCTAGCATCAAAACTATCGGTCGGATCTCAAAACGTTGTATGGAAGAGTTTTAGGTAATTGAATTACCTTTAGTTTAAGACTAATATTGTTTACGAGACTTTTCCCATTTACGAGCTATAGTCGAAAAACCAAAGTCATGTTTTAAGAAATTTCAAAAAATTATATCTCGAAAACTACTGGTTAGAAAAACTTTTAGGTTACTTTTTCATGTTTAGGAGGTCATAATCTATCAAGGAAAAATACTTTTGGAATTTCGAAAAAATTCAAAAATTGACCAACAAAAAAATTTTCAAAAAAATATATCTCGAAAACTACTGGTTAGAAAAACTTTTAGGTTACTTTTTCATGTTTAGGAGGTCATAATCTATAAAGGAAAAATACTTTTGGAATTTCGGAAAAAATGCAAAAATTGACCAACAAAAAATTTCAAAAAAATATATCTCTCAAACTACTGAATAGAAAATGTTTTAAGTTACTTTTTCATGTTTAGGAGGTCAAAATGTATAAAGGAAAAATACTGTTGTAATTAAAAACAACAACAATCAATAGCAAACGCATAAACATCGATCGCGCAGACAGCGGCGCAAACATTTGCTTTACATTTGCTCAATTGTCATTGAAAACAACAACAATCAATTGTAGCAACATTGTAGCAGCAGCGGCAGCTGTATATATACATTGAGGCTGGTCCTAGCACTGCTTTGACTGCTCTCTGCTCGCTGCACTGCTTAGACTTGGTACAGTGCTACAGGCTGGTCTTAGCACTGCTTGGACTGCTCTCTGCTCTCTACTCTGTGCTCTCGACACTGCTTGGACTACTCTCTGCTCTCGGCACTGCTTGGACTGCTCTCTACTCTCTGCTCTCTGCACTGCTTGGACTTGGTACAGTGCTACAGGCTGGTCTTAGCACTGCTTGGACTGCTCTCTGGTCTCTGCTCTCTGCACTGCTTGGAATGCTCTCTCCTCTCTCCTCTCTGCTCTCTGCACTGCTTGGACTTGGTACAGTGTTAGTATGTATATGTATATGTATCCAATATGGCGCGCTTGCACTCTCTCCTCTCTGCTCTCTGATTGGTTCGCTCCAGCAACATTGTTTGTTGCTACAGATCGTTTGCAACATACCCCCCTCGTTTTGCATTCCCCTCTGGTGCCTAAAAACACAAACAATCATCAAACCTAGATCGCGCAGACAGCAGCGTAAACATTTGTCTACATGGCGCAATTGGCATTGAAAACAACAACAATCTCAGTCACAGAATAACGCGCACATGCCAGTTGCCTTCCATTTTGCAATTGTCATTGAAAACAACAACAACCAATAGCAAAAGCAGCAGCGGCAGCTGTATATTTATATGTATACATTTTTTCATTAAAAGACGTATTACTCCCAAATTAATCAACCGATTTTTATGGTTGATGGCTTGTTTTATGCGGAAAAGCTTAAACTTTATGCTACATATTTTTTTTATTTTTTATTATTGCGACTAATATGTTTTTTTTATATGCCAACATTTTTACAACTTGTGTTTTTTCATTAAAAGACGTATTACTTCCAAATTAATCAACCGGTTTTTATCATTGATGGCTTGTTTTATGCGGAAAAGCTTAAACTTTATGCTACATAAACTTTTTATTATTTATTATTGCGACTAATATGGTTTTTGAATTTTTGTTTGTACCCCTTTTTTAATTTTTTGTGTTTAAAAGGCTCTAGCATCAAAACTATCGGTCGGATCTCAAAACGTTGTATGGAAGAGTTTTAGGTAATTGAATTACCTTTAGTTTAAGACTAATATTGTTTACGAGACTTTTCCCATTTACGAGCTATAGTCGAAAAACCAAAGTCATGTTTTAAGAAATTTCAAAAAATTATATCTCGAAAACTACTGGTTAGAAAAACTTTTAGGTTACTTTTTCATGTTTAGGAGGTCATAATCTATCAAGGAAAAATACTTTTGGAATTTCGAAAAAATTCAAAAATTGACCAACAAAAAAATTTTCAAAAAAATATATCTCGAAAACTACTGGTTAGAAAAACTTTTAGGTTACTTTTTCATGTTTAGGAGGTCATAATCTATAAAGGAAAAATACTTTTGGAATTTCGGAAAAAATGCAAAAATTGACCAACAAAAAATTTCAAAAAAATATATCTCTCAAACTACTGAATAGAAAATGTTTTAAGTTACTTTTTCATGTTTAGGAGGTCAAAATGTATAAAGGAAAAATACTGTTGTAATTAAAAACAACAACAATCAATAGCAAACGCATAAACATCGATCGCGCAGACAGCGGCGCAAACATTTGCTTTACATTACGCAATTGATGTGATACGATGCCCGCGTGGCACTGTCCCTGACGACTTCTTAATCCTAATAATGTTACATTCTCACAACGACCGAGCCTACACATTTTTCTTGGAAAAACAATCGTTCAAGTGTGCTTGACTTTGCTATTTATTTTGCCGTATCCCATAGCAGACTGGCCATTGCACGTCGCACAGAACTACACAGTGACCCTTTGCCATTGCTTGTTCACAGATTGTTCTAATTTGAAAACTTCCGACAACTATTGGACATTTAAATCAAACTTGATGTTGAAATAAACTCAATAGATGATATCGATGATATGCTGGAGAATTTCACGCTTAAGCTGAACAATGCAGCCAAGGCATCCAATTCGTCAACAGCAATAGCATCTAGAACACAAGTACGCAGCGCTTATGCATACAACGCACATTTGTTTTTTACTGCACGCCTTGCGCGCTAATTGCGTTTTGCCGTCGCTATTCCGAATTTATAATGTGTGATCTACTGGCAAGTATTTTCTTCGCTGAAAGCTTTAAATATGAGTTGCAATGTTAATATTTTACAATATACACATTGAAATATAAGAAATTGCATGTACACCCATAAGGCTGCTTTGCGCACCCCTGATCGAGAATCTCTCAACCTGCCTTTGTCAGAACAGCTGAACAGCTAAAACTTGTGCGCTTAAAGCCCTTGCACGTCACACAGAACTGCGCAGTGACCCTTTGCCGTTGCTTGTTCAGTTCAAACTGGCCATAATTGGGCAAAGCTTAACAACTGACTTTTCACAAAGACATCGCCCTCTTCGTAGTCTACTCACGGATCGTTCTAATTTGAAAGTTATCCAACAACGATTGGACATTTCAATAAACCTTCATGTTGAAATAAACTCAACAGATGATATCGATGATATGCTGGAGAATTTCATACTTAAGCTGAACAATGCAGCCAAAGCCTCCAATTCGTCAACAGCAATAGCTTCTAGAACAGAAGTACGCAGCGCTTATGCAAACGACGCACATTTGTTTTTTACTGCACGCCTTGCGCGCTCCATATCGTTTTGCCGTCGGTATTCCGAATTTAAAATGTGTGATCAACTGGCTTCGCTGAAAGCTTTAAATATGAATTGCAATGTTAATATTTTACAGTATACACATTGAAATATAAGAAATTGCATGCA
Source organism: Drosophila putrida (assembly GCA_037043535.1). Taxonomy (NCBI): domain Eukaryota; kingdom Metazoa; phylum Arthropoda; class Insecta; order Diptera; family Drosophilidae; genus Drosophila; species Drosophila putrida. The sequence continues at coordinate 18,560 of JBAMBI010000819.1, forward strand.
CACCCATAAGGCTGCTTTACGCACCCCTGATCTAGAATCTCTCAACATGCCTTTGTCAGAACAGCTGAACAGCTAAAACTTGTGCGCTTAAAGCGAAGAATGTGCAAACGCTGAATGCGTACGCGACGTGAGGATCATTGGCAACAGGTTAGTTGTCTATTGATTTTTCGACTATATTGATTTTGTGCTTGGCAACGGTGATCTACAGAAAACAAGCCCCTTTAATTTAAAATTTAAAAAGACAACCTCACGCCCAGTATAGCATTCGCAATATAAATGGCCATTGGTGGCAATCAGCGAAAGAGCAAACTGAGGCTTTTGCCGATGAGCTGCAATCACGCTTCACGCCGTTCAATTTTGCCCCCACTAAGCATTATTAACGTGCTTAACGATTCCTTGATCAAAACATCAATCCCACAGTCAGCTCACATTTACCGCAATTACGCGACGTAACAATCAGTAAGCTTAACATGTTCATTGACCGATTAGAGTTACGTAAATCACCGGGGCTGGATCAAATTGACACTTTTCTGGTCAAGTCAATACCAGAATCTGCCAGACAATTTCTTCTGCTACTATTTAATAGCACGCTCCAACTGCACTACTTTCCAACTTCATTAAATTGTGCTGGTGTTCAATTGATTTTGAAAAGAGCAGCAGAACTTCATCTGAACTTTCGTCAAGCTTCCTATCGGCATTATCGAAACTGTAATATACGAGCGTCCAATTGAGAAATGGCAATCCCTCATTGAGGGCTTACATAATCTGGATGGTGCCCTGTTCACCCCGGACCATTATTTTGGTTTCCGTGAAGGTCATGGCACCATACAACAAGTGCATCGGCTTTTCGAACATATTATTGTTGCTTTCGAGAAGGCACATCAGGAATATTTCTGGATCTGCAACAGGCTTTCGACAGCGTCTCTCTAATTAATCCTCAAAACGTTTCTGAGTAATCGCATCTTAGTGCGCTGGGCAGTGCGACATTGAATGCAGGCCCCTAATTTTCAACAACGCGGCCAATATTGGCTGGTGTGCCACATGGTAGTGTGCTAGCACGAATGTTATTTAATATTTGTTGTCCGATATGCCGTAGCATTGCTGAGCACATTTCGCTTGCCCAACAGCAGCAACATACATTAAGTGCGGCCAAAATTGGCTGGTGTGCCACAAGGTAGTGTGCTAGCACGAATGTTATTTAATATTTGTTGTCCGATATGCCGTGCATTGTTGAGCACATTTCGCTTGCCCAACAGCAGCAACATACATCAGGAACTTTCTCAATGTATAAATACAACGTACGTGGCTTAACGGCAACATATGCTGATGACACTACCTTTTTATGCAGTGCCTTTAATGCTAAAATTGCCTGTACTTACCTGCATTAGTTATGCGGCCTGGGCCAATAACTGAAACATTAAAATCAATAATAGTAAATCGGTTCATATCCTCTTCACACTCTACAGTTTCACCAGTTCACATCAGTCATATCATACCTGCTAAAGGCCATTGCAAATACTTGAGTTTGCACTTGGATAGTAAATTAAACTGGACATGCCATGCTCGCAAAACTGCGCAAATTGTCCGATCCAAGTAGCTCAAATGTAACTGGCTCCTCTCAGCCAGACACTCCAAATTGTTCATCAAGAACAAACAAACAAATAAACAGGTCATCGCTATCGTGTGGCGCTATGGCGTTGAGCTTTATGGATGTGCGGCTGGTCTCTTTGCCTAATATCTGATGCACCCATCTATGTAACAAACCGAACATTGCACAACGATAGCAACACATTCACAACTTGGTATGAAATCAATGCCACTCTAGTCGATAATGACAGACTTAAATTGCGTCCTAATATGCTGGCAAAAGCGCTTCAATACTCTGGTCGCCACTGCGCAATTCGTCGTTCTAGATGAATTTGAGCTGATTGAACGCAGGGCGCCACCAAACCTCTTAATTTATTTTATAAAAAGAGTTGACAAATTCCCAAAGTTTGCTCAAACGCGCTAGGCGCCACTTTCATCGTAATTAAAAGAATTGCTGCTCGTGCATCTGAGCAGAGCAATTTTTGTTTACTTGTTGAGTTGTTGCGGAAATTCTTATGTCGCTGCTTTTGAGAACAAATGTGTCACTTCTAGTTATGGAAGTGACTTTACTTACATAATTTAAAATGATTAAATAGGTTAAGTCATTCTAACAACTGTTGTTGAAATTTTGAAGAGTAATTTATTGATTAGTTTGTTTAATTTATTTTGTATGTTTTAAATATTTATTTTCGTTTTAGAGCGTGATGTTTTGTAGATTTCAAAGAACTATTACTGTATATCTTAATATTCAAATGTATTCATGATGTATGTATTGTTTATAGATACTAGAGAGATGTAAAAATAATTTACAACAACAACACTATGTTTGGATACATAATTTTTAAAAACTAGGCGTAGCATTATCACAAATTAAAATTGTTTCAAGTTTATTGACAAACCTTGAACTTTAGGTTATGCATATACTGAGTGCGCTGATAATCATATTTTATTTGTTTAACACTTCAACTTTAAAAATACATTTTTTTCATTAGCATTTCGATTTTTTTAGTACAGAACAGTAACAAAAGTTGTAACTGTTGTTGCATTATTAACTGTTCTAGCAGTTTGGCTGTAGGTTACACAATATTTATTTAAACTAGCTACAGCTTTTAATTTGTGCATGATTATTTGAATATATTGCAAGAAAGTTTTGTTTATATACATTAGTACATATATATGTGGGTAAGTAAGTACATATGTTTGTTATATACCTATTTTTTTGCTTTGCATTTAAGTTTATTGTACTTTAACACGAACGTTAATCTCACGAGTCTACGCACATCAATTTTAAAGATAACGCATGCTGTCCTCGGCGCTCCCAAATTTGTATACCCCTGCAAAAACCGGTATTCAAATTTCGACATATGACAGGCGTACAGGCATACGATACATTACTTTGATGTTTCCAAATTTGGTTAGATTGTATATTATGATACTAGACACACAATCTGTGAGTTTGGTTGAGATACTTTTAGAAAACTGAAAGACTTGTTTGCATAGAAACAGATAGACAGACGGATATGGCTACATCAAATGAGCTCGTTGCATTGTTAAAGAATATATATGCTTTATGGGGTCTGTGTCGCCTCCTTCTATGCGTTACACATTAAGTGACAAAATTTTAATACCATCTGCAAGGGCATAAAAATCAAGATCGCGTTTGGTTGTTAAATTTGTACTGAAATATACATATGTTAGATTGTTCGTTTCATAGCTTTAAATGCTCTTATTACTTGTTTTTATTACTTATGCTTATTATTATAATGTATACCATATATGTACATTTGCTTTAATCAAAGCTTTTAACTATATTAATGCCTCAAAATTGTAAAGGTATATATGTCAATATGTTACACTTTATAATAAGAGATTTATAAATTATTAAATTTGTATTACATGCTTATTATATTTTGTTTCTTGACAAACAGAACAACAGAACAAGTGTTAAAATAGACTAACGCCCATTTTATCAATGTACAGTAGTATGGCGGTTTTTTGGTTTTTTATGGTTTGTTTTTGCTCTTATCGTAGAGCGTATAATGAATCAGTCTTTGCGTGTCAGAAGTATTAAACGAGGAGACGATAAGTAAGTACTTTTATTATCGTTTACTTCGTGTGTTGCGTCACTACATTGCGCGTCTTATAAAAGTTTTTCACGAGCTCGGAGAGGCTGCAGACGGCGCCAGGCCCCTTTCCTGGGCTCATACATATAAAGTCGCCCAAACAATGCATGTCTGCTGAAAAAAACATACGCAGTTAGTTAAAATTTAAACTCTATTTCATAGAAAATTAGTTACTATAAGAAAAAATAGGGGGATACGAAGGCGGTGCCAGCTGCCATCTGGTCGGCGCATGTGACGACGATCTGATGAGAACTCAATTAGATATGTATCAGCGGGTATCAATTTAAAGAATCTGCAACAAAAAATCAATACAAAATTTATTTTCTAGGTAACTACGGCTTCTATGCTTTGCACGTCTATGATATTTTTTAAGGTATTTATGGAAATATGTTGGAAACGGTAGCGTAGTATCCAAATCGAATACCAAGTGGCGGTTCGGTGAGGGAAGTATGAAGCACGAAATCGTCACAATTTAAATGAAATCTGTTTACATATACATGCATGTACATATAAAAATATGTATGTCGTGCACATTGTGCATACTGTGTGTGGGCCTCGTCTGGTGATACAGTTGTGCTAGCCTGTTCCAAATCTGTACATTCTCGCAACACCTCTTTGCAAGGGATATTCTCGGTTAAAACATCAGGCGAACAGAAAACAACAGCAAGTAAATGGTATTGTTATGGCTCGGCAGCCCCTTTTATAGACGAAAAACACTCAAAATTGTTGGTTCTTACAGAAAATCAATTTATCTTTTTATTGATTCAGAAAAAGTTCAGATTCTTTTTTTCGGATGACATTATTCGCTCTTCAGCGTTTGTTAAGAGACATTTTTCGTATGTCCTTCGAATTACTGTTAAATCTTTTGCTATTTTACGTTCTATGCTCTGCTGTTATCCGCATTTGAACACACTTCCTTTTTTTATTTTGGTTTTTCGTTCTTCCCTTTTACTTACAATAAAATTAATTTTTTCCGTTTTTTCAACTAGTCTTACTTTTCTTAAGCGAAATAAGCACAAAAGCTGCAAAATTTTTGCTTAAACTAATTTTTTTCTTTTCATTTAATCATTTATATAAATTTAATTTTATCTCCTTAGCTCAATTTCTTTAATGTATGATTTTTTGCATTAAGGTTAAGCGCACAAAACGTACGCATATAAATTTGAAAGTTTTAGCAAAGTTGTTGCAATGTTTCTTATATTCATATATTTCATTTGTTTTTTTTCTATATTTTGTTTGCATTCTGATTTTGCTAGGTTTTGATACAATTATTTTCCATATGCATATAAAAATGCTTAAAAGCGTCACATTGATGCAAAAAATAATACCTTAAAAAGTATACAGAGTTTTCAAAGGGATTTTCTGGAGAATTGCAAAGGGTTAGATATTCTTAGACCAGTTAACGCGGTGTTATCGCTTAGAAGAAAATTAATAAAGTTCTTTAAAAGACTTTCATTTAAAACTTAAAAATAGCAACAAGCGAAATTTACATTACTTTGCGCCCGACTGACCTCAAATAATTTGAAAGCTTAAATTTCCTTTCCGTTTTTATTCAAGTTTGTTTGCCTCTTCGTTTAAATAGCTGCGTTCCTGTGCTACTTTTTTATGATTACTTATAACTATTTTTATGCTTTCTTCTTGTTTTTATTTTTTTTTTTGCATATTAAGTATAATGAGCTTATTTCTCCTTATTACGTTCACTACACTGTAATGACACTATTTTTGTCTTCGGTCGTTCGCCTAACATATTGAATTCATCAGATCTCATTATAAATTTTTGTTATATTCTTGGTTTTCTCATTTATTTACTTCTCTTTATTAGGTTTTTGTCAAAAAAGTTTCAAAAAAATATATATTTATATATATATTATTTCCTTAAATTGGCTTAATTAAACATGTTTTCTCAATTATGATTTCTTTTACATTTTTCTTTTCGCCGCTCTCTAAAACGGTTTTTGCCCTCTGCATAAAACGCAATTAAATTAAATTATAATTTATTATTGGAAACTACTTGGTGTACGGAAAGTAATTTTATTTTCAATTTATACATAGCAAACTTTAAACTAGTAGGTAGTTACTCGCAAAACGGAATACATAGAAGAATTATGTCGCACAATGCTAATTGAAAAACAAACTATTAGCCTGTTACTTTATTTAAATTTTTTATTAAAAGGTTTTTTTTGTTTGCAATTTTATACATGACATTTGCTTAAAAAATAATTTCAACTCATTTATCATTTTTTTCCATTATGCTTAGTTCATTCAAGTTTTTTAAAGTAAAGAACAACAGGCATCTGGTTGTTGTAGTATTTTAATTTAAGACAAACGATAAATTAACTACTTAAAATTAGTTAAAAAATAAGTAAACGTATTAAACATAATTAAAACAAATTTCAGGCGCAAATCAAATAAGTAATAATAATAAAAAAAACCGCTTATAACAGCAGCCCTAATTTCTGTAGGACTACTTGACAATCGGTAGTATTCGCAGTTTACAATTAATCCGACATGTCGTTTACCATTACGTGCGTGCGTATTTGCCCCTGATCTAACTACACAAAAACTACAAATTTCTACCATCTGCTTGGCGGTGAATTTTCACTCAAGCCAACTAATCAAACGTTTATGCGTTTCTACCAATTAAAAAAACATATGTCCTACATCACCCACAGCTCAATCGCCAGGCATCTTGCCCATCTGTACTTAGTAATGCTAAGCTTAATTTCTAATACTTTGATCTTAGTTTCTAAATTGTTGTTGTCATCTCTTCTATTTATTTTACTATTTCTCTATAATCTTTTCTTCCACATTTCATATATTTTTCAACATACATGTGTTATGCGTCGAGGTCTAGTATGCCGTTCTTTTCTTAAAGCTAAAGATGCTAAACTCTAGCAATTAAGATTTAACTGCTTCTACTTGTTTTTCGTTATAAATAACTTAAATTCCAATGTTTTTATGCTTGAAACAGCTCAAAAATGTTGCTTATGTTTCGTATTTGCTAAAAGTAAGGATAAGAAATTTAAATAAATAAAAATAAAAATTTTAGATTGCACTTTATGTGGAGATAAAAAGTATAAGTCGAAGATGGATAAATAGAAACATGGTGAAAGTGACAACTAAAATAATAAAGTTTTAAATTGATGATGTATTTGTGATTTTCCGACATTTTATCGTTTCTGAACTCTTTTCTGCAGAGACGTCACTAAATTTATATTTTTATATGTATACAATATCTTAATTCATTGTTTTTGCGTTTGGAATGTTTGCAAAATCATTGCCTCATTTTCTTCCGGTTCTCTGCGTGGTTTATACTCTAACCTAATGAGTAGTGTTCATTTTAGAAGGAGCTTAGTTGGTGTTTTATGTGTATGTGTGCTTGTTTATCATTTCTGCGATTTGTTCTCATTGAAATAATTTTTATTGTTTCAATTGCTATTCAGTCTAAAGCAAATTACATTATGTATAACTAAAAAAAAAATTGAACATTCATCAGAACTATCGGAAAATACCATTTGCTTTGAATGCCTTTATATAGACTGTATTGTTTTCTTTTTTCTAATATTGATAAGAAAACAAACACACCACTCTTATTTTGGTTTAGGCTTAGGAAGACTTTTGGCGTTGTGTTTTCATTTGGTATTTATTTGTTAGTTTTGAGTTGTTTGAAACGGTTTTAAAAATGACAATCGATTAATGTTAATCATATAGATAACATACTCGAACATATGAAAATCAAAGACTTTGCTCAGGAATGTTTGCTTGTGGAAGTGAGAGGATCTAAACAATGCTAGATGAATTCTTTTTGGTTTTATTTTGCTGGATTTCAATTTAAAATGATAATTTCCTCTCATTTTTATATTATTCCAAATCTTTTTCCCGGAAATTCTTATACCCACTAATGTCCAGTAATATTTCATTCAATAAAATCACAAATACGATCTGTGTCTAGTCGTGTTGTAAAATTTTTTTAAAAGAAAAATAAATACGCTAGGTTTCCATTTTCAACAATGTGCTGTCTGTCTCTTTATCCATTGATCTATTAACTCATTGAACACTAAAGACTTTTAGAGACATGGCAAATTATCGCTGCATTTCCCGTTTCTAGTGTTTTTGTTCATTTCTTACTTCTAATTTTCTTATCAAATGTTTCGCTTTTTACTCTTTGACATTAATTTTATTTTTTGCTATTATTTCTGCTACTGTGCCTTTTATTATTACTTGTTGTTGTTCTTGTTCTTATTAAAAAAATCATTTTCCATCTTTTTCATCTGAGAAATTTACTAAGAGCTGAAACTAAAATACCTCATTCAATATTCTGTTTCTTGTTTCTGTTATTCTTATTTCCACTTTGTTAATTTTTTCGTGTGTGCCTCAATACTTGGCTTCAGTTTTTAATACTCCTTATTTATTAATTTTTATATTCCGTCACTTAACAACAGCATAATCATAACTCTTGACTCATTGCAAAACTACTGTTTGCAGAAAAAATACGATAAGCTTTTTCCATTTTAAATATTTTTTGTTCTTATTTCTCCATTTATAGTTATATGTACTTATATGTACTTCAACTTAAAAACTGTAGACAGCTACAAAAAAATCATTAAATCGACTGATGAGCACAAAAGTATGCTATAAACTAGTACAAGATTTATATTTCTTTCCTTTTCGTCATCCACATTATTTTCATCGCATTTTATTCTGCTGATCCTTTTCTTAGTTTAACTCTAAAACTACTAAATTTACTGTTTACTGCATTTTTGCTAATATTTAAACCTAGTTTTTTTCCCTTTGCAGGGACGATTTATTTATTTTAGTCGTAGTCCTGCTTCATTAATAAATTCCAAGCTACGATTTCGAATGAGTGGAACGTTCACAAATAACTCAAAAATATTTTAATTGTAACATCCGCGCTGGGGGTTCGCTATTTGTTTTATACAATATGCTCAATAGTCCAGAATAAATCAATTCTCCTTGTTATTTTTAACGCCATCCCCTCTTTACATCATTCTTTTGTGCTTGCAAATAGCTAAAAACACTATAATCTATAAACTCTCATCAACAACAATTTCGCTCTCAAATATAAATAATACAATTTTAAATTATAACAAAAAAATTATAATAACAGAATTTCTTCTTTTTAAATGTTTTTGCTTTTTTTTTAGAAGATGACAATAACAATAAGGTTGCCGTTAAGAAAAAATAAATTTCTTCTCTGCTTAAGTTTGCTGTTGGTTTGCATTTACATTTTTTTAATATTACATTTGTAAATTTTTACTTTTTTTATTAGTTTCTGTTCTGTTAATTTTAACATACATTGCACACATTTGGGATTTTCGGTCAATATAAGAAAATTATTTGGTTTTTTTTAACATTTGAAAGGCTTGTTTTAACTGCCTTTTCTGTCTACTTGCTGCACTTCATTTTAAACGCAAGTCATTTTTTTTAATTAAATGTACTTATTTTTAGAAAATTTACGAGTTTTTTATATTAGCAAATTTTTGCTTCAAGTTTTTGTTTCCAGAATTATTTGGTAACCTATCTTTTCTGGTGTATGCTTTCATTCAAAGAAAAGTTTTTTTTAAGTTTGAATCTTTCTATAACTTTTCATTAATGTTGTTAAATCATTTTTATATTTTATTATAGCTATATTGTATTATTTAAGTTTAGTCTTTGCTTTTCTTTACTTTTTTACTCCCCATTTCTCAGCATCTCCGCCATTATTCCTCTTATCTTTGCTTCTATTTTCGCATTATAAATAACTCCGGCTCCCTTTCTGTTTTCATGTATTTTAAAGAATATTTTTACTGAACAGCACCATTTCTTTTGACTGTTGTTGTTCTCATCTTTTTTATCAACCGGCTTCCCGTCTCTTGTTGTTTGTGTTTCTTCGTACACTTTTTTTGTTGTTATAAGTGTAGCACTGTTTTTTTGCAGTTGTTGTTAAAGATTATCCAGCGGTTTCAGGAAAAAGTAAGCTAATCGGGTACTAGTATTTTATACCTGAAATAGAAAATTTGTATTAGTTTTAAATAAATTTGAAAAGGAGAAATGCATGAATGTAAGGAAGTAACTTTGTGTCCAAGCTTGGTTTCTTAGACATTGGAAAAAATTGCATTCTCTTTTTCCCTTTAAGTATTAAAAAGCGTTCTATAGTTTTTGAGCATGAACACTTAATAATTTTAAATTTAAATTTTTATGAATTATGTAAATTAAGTATATTGAATAATATTTACCTAGTATGTGTTACCAGAATTTAGGCTGCTTAGTAACTATACTATATTTTAAAAAGAACGTATTTTAATAGTTGTTGTAGATGTACCACACAAGAATCATAAGAAAGAAAAAGGAAACATTTTTTGTAGTTATTAGAGCATGAAGTTAAAGAACAGATTGCAAGCAAACAGGCACGCAACAACAGACAGCACTTAATATACCGAGTAGAGAAGTGTGTAGAGAAGTGTTTGTAATATGCTTTTGTGTTTAATACTATTGAAAATCTGCAATCAGATGAAAATTAATGCAAAATGAAATGAGGCGAGTGAGTATTGGAAATAGTTTTGTGATAGTGTTTGTAGGTGGAAAAAAGCTTTAAGTACGCAGCACATGCATAAAATGACGTTAAACACAAGACAGCAACAGAGCTATAAGTGAGTTTAGGTATAATGAGTTCCTGGCAAATAAAAGCTCTGTTTAAGGGACTTAGCTAGACCAAAAATTGTTTTGAAAGTTTAACTCATAATTCATCAAATTGGCAGACAGTGAGTTATTTACAGAGAAAAGATGGGGAGAGAAGGACAGAGAGAGACAGAGAGGAGAGAGAGAGAAAGACATCACTCACCTCGCGAAGACCTATTTGGGAGCCGCTTGATGTGCATACTGTGTGTATGCCTCGTCGGGTGATGCAGCTGTGCTAGCCTGTTCGGAATCTGTCATTGGCATTGTTGGTATAATAGTTGGTGGTGCATAATATGGATAAGTTGGACTAATATACTGTAACGATGGAGAAAAATTCTATAAAGGAACCGAAAAAGGAACGGAAAAATGGAATATAAGAACAAATATTGAAAAAATTCAAAATTTTAATCGCCCACACACACAACACACATATGAATATTTGAAATATATAGAAAACTATTCAAATCTTCAAAGTCTGAAAGATATATTTGAATAGCGTCAAGTGCTAATATGGTATTAACATTGCACATACAGTTATGTGACACATATATGTAAGTATATGTTTATAAATAATGAACAATTTTACTCCATAATTTTGAATTCAAGATTTAAATAAACTGTAAAATGAAAATGCGATTTTCTGCCCTTGGAATAGCTTTCATAACACTTTCATAACAGAGAAACAAAATAACGTAGTTTACAAAGAACCCAACAGACAGACGAATACACGGATATCGACTCAGTTAGTCGGCCTTATCAAGAATATTTACTTTACGGGGTCTGCCACGCCTCCTTCAATGCGTAACACATTTCATGACAACATTATAGGTGTAGGGTATAGGGTATAGGGTATAGGGTATAGAAAGAACCCCGTGGCTGATAAATAGAAATTTCAATAAAGGTGCATAGAACGCATTTTCAGTTTTCTGACCCTATCGGTTTGCCTTTGCTTTGAACATCCAGATAGCACAATGACTTTCAAATATAGATACGTATATGACATTCGTATTGTTTGAACCTTGTTGTAAAGTATTTTGAATTGAATTGGTCGCCAATTAGCACTTACAGAGTTGCCGATTTGCAGTGTAGCCAACTGCGGCATCATTGTTCCATAAGGCACAGCCGTTTCGCCACTGACCATCATCGATATACCACGTGGCTGCACCTGATTAACAGCCTCCGGTTTGTATGAAGTGACACCCAATTGAGGAGCGGCAGCCATTTGCATGTACTGCAGGGCAGATGAGGAATACTGATAAATGTTGGGCATACGCAATGCGTTTAATAATTACTTCACTCACCTGATCATCTACCTGAGTGATCGGTTGTGTCATCATATAGCCGGGTATCCATTGCGAGCCAGCCACTGGATAACCACCCACTTGGGGTGCCCCAAAACGAGAATATGGCACTCCAATGGGTGTGCCAACGTTGACGCTGACACCATTTTGTTGCATAGTTGGATCATAGGCAACTGGTATTCCCTCAGCGGAAACATCTCGCCACGCGCGCGCATTTGGATCAGGTGTTTTAAAGAGATTCTTCTTTTTAGGACCACCATCGGCAAATTTCACCAATAGGGGATCTTTGGCACCTGGTATTGTATTTCCGTTAAACATTTGAATAATTTGTTCGCATTTCTCGCGGCTTTCCATGCGGGCAAACCCAACGCCTAAGCAAAGTTCATATTTTTTAATAAAGAACAATTGGTATATTTGTTTTTTCTTACCCTTTGAGTTCATTTGCTGATCACGCAATATTCTGGTGGAAACAACTTGTCCATATTTAGCTAACATTGCCTCCAAATCAGTTTCCTTAAAGTGTGGTGGCAAATTTGCTATATACAAATTTGTCGGATCCTGTTCCTGTTGCTGTGTAGTTGTTGGATGCATTGGACAGCAGTGTGTACAATTTATGTGTGTGTATTTGGTTGTAGTTCAAGGATCAATTAATCAGTTTAGTTTGTTGGTTTGTTTAAGGGTTTCACACAAAAGTTAAACATATATAAACAAAAGCATTTTTGGCAAAAGCGTATGTTGATTGCGTGTGTATGTGTGTGTATAAAGTTTTGTTGAATGTGTTTGTATGTAAATAAAACATCGACAGACACGACATGTTTCGAAAGAGAGAGAGAGAGAAGGAAAAAAATTAAAACATGGAAATTTTGTCATTAGTAATATTTTCAAACATTTGTTCTTATTGGCTTTCTAGTTTTTCTTGGTGTTGTGAGTGAGTGTCTATGTGTGTGTGTTTCAGTGTGCCTGACATAATGGATATTTCAAATGTGAATTGTTGTGTCGCCTGAACTGCCACTGTTAAAGACTTAAAAGTTTGGCTTAAATATACTTAAAATTTGTTGAAAAGGAACAATCTCACAGACTATAACATTATATCTGTTTGCATAGTTGAAACTTGTCGGATTATTCAGATTGTTATATAAGGTAAAATTGTAATTGTCGAACAGCCTTTAAATGTACTTAATTAAGTTAAATACCTGATCAAATATGTATGTCTTAGTTTAAATGAGTTTTATACTTAGAGTTTAGTTTGGTTTTATATTTCTTAGTTAGATTTTGGCCGGCGCAGGTTTGTAGCATTTTGCGTATTCAAACAACAAACTTGTAGGTTGGTTATATGGCTGGCTATAACTTTAAATATACGAGTTCAATTTATACAGGTTTAGATGTAGAGTACATAGAGCTATAAATAGGTTAAATGATCATTAATTTGGGTGTATTATGTTATCTAAGAAATTACGTTACTTGTTATACTCGACTTTTATCCAAACACAAAAACTATTTAATTAGCTAGCTCACTATGTCAATCGAGTTAGAGAAAGAGTGATAAAAGTTGATAATTTGTGTTCATTCGTTAAAATTTTATTTTGATTGCTTAACAAATTTTAAAATGCAAACCGACTATAAGGGCACGATAATACCATCTAATTTTCTGTTTCTATTTATGTGGTGTAAATACAAACTTTAATTAGAATTGATTTTGGTTTCGACTATTAAGCTACTTAATCTGTCAATGTGGACATTGGGGCCATGTTTCGGTTATATACTCAATTTGTATACCCTTGCAGAGGGTATTATAATTTTGTCACGAAATGTGTAAAAGCATTGAAAGAGGCGTGACAGACCCCATTAACAATCAACATTAAGTATAAAAATAGTTTTTGTTTCCTAGGATATCTGAATTAAACTCAGAGTGTGTTTGGTACATTTGCATACAAACTGACCAAATTTGGTAAGAATCGGACGCTACACCATACAACAACAATTAGTATGAAAATCTTTTTTGTTTCAAATGACACCTCAACTATACTCGCAGATTTGGTGTCGGGAATCGATATATATTATCGAACTAAATTTGGGAAAAATCGGACTACTTTATTGTAATCATGTCTTATGTTGAAAGTTGAATGTAGATCTTTCCAAGGGTATATAATCTTTGGCGCACCAAATATAGCTTGTTCAGTTAAAGAAACCTACTAAACAAATAAAAAAAAATTCTAAGTAACATGCACATCTTCTATGGATGTACAATTTCTATTGGCATAACTTTATGAAATTATTACATTAGAACCAAAAAAAATGTACCTAAAAATTATAATAAATAATATGGTCTATTAACATAATTCAGATCGTTATTTCAGACTAGAGGAAGGTTTTGTTAATAGTAACCTTTGGACTTCTATTAGTTACAATACAAACAAATTTAATCAAAAGACTCCTGAATTACTACTAGATATGTTCGTATATATTGTGTTCTTAAAAAAAAATCGGAAAGTATATAAATGAGCAGACAAACTTATTTTCTTTAGTAAAACTGTGATATTTCTGTTTCTGAAGTAATTTATAATGATATCTTATCCTTGTTAGATAATTTGTTTTCGTTTTTTTGTCGTATATCTTGATGATTTAACTTTAAAAAAAGCTATAACATTAAATTTTATAACTAGTTGTACTATACGTAACTATTTTAATAGAAATAATTAAATTATACTAATTGAATACATACTAAAACTATTTAATTAAAATGGCTTGAAATTATTAATCACTTATTATGTTATTAATTTTCCAAGAAATATACTAAATTGTTAATAACGTTCCTTTTTTTATTTATATGGGTATTTCTGCTAAAGGAAGATCAAAGGGAATAAATGGATAAATTGACGAAAAAATATTTTGCTGCTTTCATAGTATATAATACAGTCGATAGAGTACGTTTACAACCAAATCAAAATTGATAATTGTCATAAATAAATTCATTTGCTTATAACTATTTAATATACACTAAACTCGTACGCATTACAAATAAAATTTGAATTGTAACAATATTCTGTTTTTTGCTGCACTCATAAGATGTATCAATGAGCACATTAAACATTAATTTATCAATTACGTGTGGCTCCATTTAACATCAAACCTCCCAATACTTTCAATAAAAATGTTTATATAAACTACGCTAAAAATGTATCGCTGTCTACAAAATTTTGAATATGTATTAAAACAATAGTGTTTTCAGGATATGTTGCGTATTATGAAGTATAAAATATTTATTACGATACAAGACTCGTTTATATAGATTAACAACACTACAATCTAAGGGAATCGCTAAGGATGGAATTTTGTTTTGATTGAGTTCAGGTAAGTTTTGGCTCAGGATCAAATTAAATTAAATGCAAAATAAATTAAAGTTAAATAAATTTTTATGAATAATTATTAGACACAACATTTGAAGAATTGGAAAATTTAAAATTTAGAAAATAAATCTTCAAAATAATTTATATGTATGTAATCAGTAAAGCATTTCACTTGATAACATAGTGTATTCTGCCTATAAAGACAATCAATTTTATTTATTTAGCTCAGTTTGAAAAACTCTTGTGTTATTAAAGAGATTAGTAATTCCAGGTACTTAAAAAATAATAAGGAAAAAACGAAAAAGTTACTAAAAAAAAAAAGCTGTCTAATTATAAGAAACTTCAGAAAACTCCAAACACAAAAATCAACTTTTAATATACATGTAAAACAGATCAAACGAATAATAATGAGGGGTTAGCTGGATATGGGATCTTAGTTTCGGGTTAGGTGGGATTGCGTGGCACGGAGTCACGGTTTTGGTAGGGACAGTTTGCAGAGTGAGGAGTGAGTATTACTTGCATGCAAACAAACGTACAATGGCCGGCCTATGAAGCACCCAGATACCCACTTTGGCCATCTGAGCTTGAACGCCCTTCGCTTGCAGTCCTTTGACGGCGCCCTCAGCGTAGGCTGGCTGCTCGAAGTCAACAAAGCCGTAACCTGTAAGAAACATATTTTGTTTTTGTTTTGTTTTTGTATTTCGTTTCGTGTGTGTTTTGTTTTACATAGGGAGGTGAATTTTTTTTTTTAATTGAATGTTTAATATTGATTCATTTTGTTGTACAAATAAGAAAATTCATTATTTTTATTAGGTACACATTTAGTAATGTATAAAAGTAGAAATATTGTCCATGCAAACAAAGAGCGACAAACAAAACAAAAACAAAATATTTTCGAAACATATTTTGAATCGAGTTTGTCAAGAATACATAGGGAGAGCAAGAAAAAAAGGTGAAAAATAAATTAGTAATCTGTTGTCATAAGACTATCTTAATATAGTAAAAAGAAAAGTAATAAAGTAATTAAAACACTAATATACACACATACAAATATATGGGCACTATTTATTTCGACACAGCTTACATTTGACTATTTGTTCTTTTTTTTAAGTATCGTTGTTTTCATTGAAGCGAGAATTATGATCAAAGTGATCAACGATACAAAAAAGACTAATAGTCATATGTAAACTATGTCCAAATATATATGCCGACTAGTGTGTATCCGTATATTAACCCTTTATGCAAATATATATTTTAAAACTTTTGGGAGACCTCCGTGCTTGCGCTTAACACAATTTTTGTTACACATTTATTTACATCATTTGATTGTTTTTTTTGAGTTGAGTGTCAAATCAAGAAAATTGTATTCGTAACTGTAACATATAATAAATTAACGCAAAGTGGTTGATACAGGGAAAATAAACTGAAAGGGAAAAGTTTTAGATACACAATCATTTTTACAGCCTGTTTTTTTGTTAAGGTTGTAGTATATAATATTAATCATTTTTAGTGGTTTAGAAAGATTAGAGTGCAGTAAGTTGAATGCATAGATGATTTGATCGCGAAATTAAATTTATACTAAATTATTTACTCATAATTATATTAAGTAATCAACAGAGGGCTAAGGTAAAAGTCGAGAATTTTAACTGCCAATCAACCATTTTCCGCAATATACATTAAAGTGCAAGGCAAAGAATGTTGAAAATTCGAGGAATATATATTAAAATACAAAAACAAAAGTATATACAATACAGTTAAAGGTAAAATTAATTTAAAATTTTCCTAGTACTCAATCCGTTTGACGGAGCTCAACTAAATCCTTTTTTTTATGTGTGGTAGCATACCCTCTTTCCACAAAATATCAACCTTTCTAAGATATTAATATTGTACTTATTGACAATGTAATATTTCTTTTGCAAATTTAAAGGATATGCTGATCCAAATATAATATTGTACTTATTGACAATGTAATAATATTTATTTTGTAAATTTAAAGGATATGCTGATCCTAAAAATTTATTTGTTCTACGAACTCAGTTTAAATAAGAGCCCCATATATAAAGAGTACTGCGCAAATTACAAAACAAAAATACAAAGAAGAAAACATAAAAGAAGCCTTTCTCTACTACTTATTTATTTGATTACAAAACACATATTAATAATACATATACAAAAAACACACATAAATAAAATAATGATGAGAATGGTGAAGAAAAAAATACCTTTACATTTGTTTGTTGTTTTATCTAAAATAGCCTTGGTTGATATTATCGTTCCATATCTATAAGGGAGAAATAGAATATAGAAAATCCGAAGTTAGTAGGAAAAACAAGTATGAAATAGTATAAACAGGGTATAAAAAATATAGTAAACTGAGTCTGCGTTACTTTTGATATGAATTTACGTGTACCGCTAAAGCAAATAATTCTATTGTGTTGGTCTTTAATATTTCACTAAAGGATACCATACCTAATTAAAAAGTCATTACAGCCAGCATAGCGTCCTAAAGATATACTATGTTACGGGACAGTCAAACCCTTCAACATAATTGGCCTTTTAAATAAAATTGCTCATTTTAACAATTAGACAATGAGATGAGAGTCCTACCAAATTATATCAATAATAGCTTAGTAACATACATCAGTGACTTTTGCATACTATATAAATATACACAGATGTCTATTTGCATGTATGTGTATTCAAATGTTCATATATAAATAGGCGCACTTATTTAGAGACACCAATATTAAGGCATCCGTTTTTATATTTGCGCAAAGCTATATAAAACATTTTTTAAAATTTTCAATGGATGGATTAACACATTCAATAGTGTCTATATTTCTAAAGCATGTTCTAAAAAAGGGAATCAAAAATGAATGTTTTAGTCTGCAAATTAATTTTATTAAAATAAAATACTCACTGTGCACACATATTAACTAAATCCTTATCAGTTGTCCCTTGTTGAAGTCCGCGTATATAGAGATTTGTCTTTGACAATTGCTCACCGCCCTGTTGATTTTGATTCTGTGCCGTACCATTGGGACCCATTGTGGTATTTGTGTTTGTAGTGTTGCTCAGACTGGTGCTCAATGTGCCACTCTGGGAGCCCGTATTCGATGAGCTGCTAGAATTCGTATTGCTCGGAGACGCTGCAGTTGGAACACGCTGACCGTACTAAACAAAAAAAAAGATAAATAAACTTTGAGCAAGAGTCAAAAAAAATGATGACTTTAATGTTTACAATGATGTATAATGGTTT
The DNA here is from genome assembly GCA_037043535.1 of Drosophila putrida. Lineage (NCBI taxonomy): Eukaryota > Metazoa > Arthropoda > Insecta > Diptera > Drosophilidae > Drosophila > Drosophila putrida. Next base: position 36,855 of record JBAMBI010000819.1, read on the forward strand.
GTAAAAGTAAATATTAAAATGATTACGCTACGCTTCTTGTAGCTCACAAATTGGTAGATTCCCTAACATTTTTGTCAACTATAACAAGGATCAGTAATCAATGGGTCCGTTCAGCAATCATGATATCCGAGTACTACTTTTAACATTTAGCATAAAACTTTCAAAAATCAAAAATAACATTTTTAGACCCTGTACTTTAAAAAAGTACAGATGGGTCTATTACGCTTGTGCAAAAAAAAAATGCGTAACAGGCAGAAGGAGGCGGGGCAGACCCCATAAAGTATTTATATTCTTGATCAGCATCAACAGCCGCGTCGATAAAGCCATGTCCGTCTGTCTGTCTGTCCGTCTGTCCCTTTTTTGAGATCCTAGATCTCAGAGACTTTAAGAAAGAGAGACCAAATTTGGCATGTATGTACATCTATATCTTGCATTGAACGAGTTTGTTTTAGATTTTTGCCACGCCCCCCTCCGTCCCCCGCAAATTAAAATACAAAATTTCCAAGTCGAATTACAAGACCACCTTTGATGCTAGCGCCTGGATATTTAGTATGTATAGTACACTCTATAGTCCAAACCTATTCTGCAAATCGGATGATAAATGCGGAAGTTATTCAACTAACAATGTTACGGGCAAAAGCAACTGATATCTTAGTAGTGGCGCCATCTATGGATTTTTCTTGTAACTGAAACTATCTGTAATGATCGCTTTGCACTCAAAAAGTACAGGGTCTCCTACTGTCGAGCTTGCTCCACCGTAGCTTAATGCATTTTTTGGTATTAGAAAAACGAACATTGATTTTTCATGTACTTTCAAAAGACGTAATATGATAACTTATCATATACAAGGCGGATTTGTATAAAAAGTATCATGTCATTTAGCAGGGACTGATTAGTGATCTATTACAAGAAAATGAGCGATTACTAATTAAATCATCTGCCCCAATGCCCCAACAAAGTCAAGGCAATATACAAAAACCAGAAGCGGTTTTCCCAAGGACTCCGCGATTAAACATTTTTTTTAAGTGCAAGTATTTTAGCAAAATATTAAAGACGTTAGTGGTACTATAAAAGATTAAAGAGTTTATTTTAAGTGCCTTATTAAAATAATTTAATTTGGTTTTACTCCAATGTTTTTGGCATTAATAGTGTAATCTCCGCAAGACCTCAGATGCTTTAAAATTTAAACTGGGTGCACCCTTTACACGTAAAGTTGATTCAGCCCTGATTGTTTAGTGCATATCTGTCCTACAATTTCTGGATAAATTTGAATTAAATCGAACTACTACATCATAAACCTGTCAGTTTGGTCTGTGTGTTTGGTTAAGATACGTAACCGCTCATTCCTTTAGCGGACTTGTACCAATTTTTATTAAGACAGCTTTAAAATTAAGAGACTGGTTTGCATAGGAACAGACGCACAGACAAGCGAATATCGACTCAGCTTGACGTGCTGACTAAAAATATATATACTTTATGGGGTCTGCCACGCCTCCTTCAATGAAAACCACATTTCGTGACAAAGTAGAGATACCCTCTGCAAGGGTATAAAAATATTTTATTTAATTAAAAACGATAACGCAATTGAGTAGGCTTAACTTAACTGGGTTTCAAGAAAGATAAGTGCTTCATGAGTCAAGGGTTGCAACCTAACTTAAAAGTGGAATTCTGTCTGCATTTCGTCGGCTTTTGATATCGCACAAAACGGGCATTCACTAATGGTTTTTAAGAAAATAAAATGTATAAGTTCATATATACATATGATATATGTTGATAACATTGTTCTTGGTTTCCACTACACAAGTGCGTCATAAATAAATATCGTTCAATCTGTTGGATATCATTTTCTATTTCGTTTTACATGTTTGTCATCTTATCATTTAACTAATTTATTTATGGCTTGTTAGAAAAAATCATTTTTATAAGTTGATATCAACACCAGCGATAAGCATTGAAGTATGCAATATGAGGTAGAAGAGAGCGCCGGTGAATCATTAAAAACATTTTAGTGCGATTATTTTTTGGGTCAATAACACAAGGGAACAAGTTTTTTTTCATTAAGAGCTGAATGTCGTTATTTGGGACGCTGAATCCAAATCTGCCCTTGGATTTTTTCTATCAGCTCAGCCCATGTTACCCAAAATTAATTATTTCATTGTAAGCGGTGCACAATTATAAAAATTATAAATATTTTAATGTAATTAAATGAATGAATTTAAAAACGGTTCTTTTGTTAAATTTTCGTAAATTAGTCTGTACACTTAAGGTGAAGCTGATTCGCAGCCTATTAGAAAAATCTTGAAACTATTTTATTGGAATGTCTTGTGAAATATTAAAATGGATAACTAGAAGTTTTTTTCATCAGTTCTGTCGTACTTCTTTTTAGTTTCCTTTAGATCTATATTTAATATCAAAAGATATTTAAAAACTTTCGTTTTTATCCCTTAAAATCAATTAAAATGATGAATGCTAATTCTTAAGCACTTATTCAACTAATACATCGTTTTGGTTTTCGTTTATTCCGATACGATGTGACCCACACAACTAAAACATATGGATACTAAACAAAAAAAGCGAGGTAGCAAACGTACGGATATTGTACACTTGCACATATGCCAAAGACGATATGTACAGAAATACAGATGTACATATGATATTTATAAGGCACGTGATATTTAACATCGTTGCCACATTAGCAATGACCACTAATCACTGCAAAGTTTCTGCAATGGTTAAATTATTTATGTGACACGTGCAAAACATCCGTAATTTGGTGTGCGAAAAGAGCTTCAAAATCAGTGGCACAATCCAATAAAGCGTCAGAACGTGATCGGAAACCACGTCGACATGGAAACGGTGCTCAATGTGAAGGGACTGCTTCCCCTTTTTGGCTACGTTAAATAGGGACAGTTAGCTTTATAATTTGACTAGGCAATTTAAATTAAAAGGCAAACATTTCAAGAATTTATCTCAAGCACTAGCATAAATAGAGTGAGATTCTTCTTAACGAACTTTTTTCTCAGACAGACTTTCTGAACAATTTTTTTACAATTACATCGATCTTCATTTTTATCTATGCACGGTACAAATGCCACTATTTTAGTATGTATTTACCCTTGTCGTTTGCCACATTCTTTGTGCTTGGAAAATGAATTCATGCCACGAATGACTCGTGAATGTGTGAATTGCGGAAGTTACACTTAACTCAAAATCGTGAGCTCATGATCCGGAGGCGGGCGTACAGTAATGGGGTTGGATTGGCCTTAGGGCTCTTAATAAAACACACAACACCTTATACACAATACCAACATAAAAAGTTGCAAAGACAACATGTTTAAACACAGGACAAACAAGGACGACAACCACAACAATGACAGAGACTTTTAACAAAGCCCTCTTAAAAGAAGATGCTTCTTTTTCCTCACGCTTATCGAAATAAGGTGAAAATGGGGAAGTGAGAGCACGTCGTAATTCTGACAAGGCTTATAAGTAAAAGCAGTGCTTTAAATACTGAAAGGATCTTCCTAACAAATAGACTACATTGAACAGATAGTTGTGGTCAAAAATAAACTTAGCTACATATAATAATCTGTGCATCATAGGAACCTCGATGGCGACTGTGAGTTCCCAAACATGCAAGCAAAAACACATAATTAATGAAGAAAGGGAAAGCACATTAAGTATTTTATCACTCATAAGCCGCATGTGCCACGAGACGTACGATAATTGTAATACAGCAACAGGAACAACAAGAGCCAACAAGCAGAAGCTGTAAACGTCTTGTATATACTTCCATGTGTCTAATTAAAAGTGACTCATTTCAATAGCAACTAGCGAAATAAAAGAGCATATGCATATGTATGTGTTTACATATGTATCAAACACATATTTGCGAAACTTAGCTTTATGTAAGTTTTTAGACACAAATGGCTTGCTATTTTCAAATTTGTTGACAACTTTAAGTTATTCACTTCGACATTGCACGAATCTTTATTCTCTTTATTGATGGCATCATAGAATATTTTTTTCTTCGGATTTTGCTTGTTTTCTGGATAAAATTGCAAACGCAATTTTACATTGCATTACATTCTTCGTACCAATTGCGATACACTTCGACAGAAAAAACTTTTTTAGTGGTTGTTCGTCTGTTGATAAGGCGATAGTCATTGTCGATCGTATTGCCGAGATGCCGGTGCCTGGTACTGGTCTGGTAGTAGTCAATTTATTTTGAATTCCGAGTATCACTTTTATGAGAGTATAACAATTCAATAAACAAAAAACAGATGATATATTTCTCTTTTTTAGTTGTCGCCCTTATTGATAAGAAATACTCTAGAAACGCAGTCAATTTGTTTTATAGAACTTGTTTAGCTAGTTATCGCAATGCGGTCTGCTAAACTGCCAACCTGGTTTTTTATTGTTGTTGGAAAATTAACGTGACGGTAGCTACAAATCGTGCGATGATAAGAATTGCATCGAATAGGCTAATATGTGAAAGTCTATTTATTATATTATATTTATATTTAGAGATGGTCTATTGGTCTTCCAAAAATTTTTTCTATAAAATCAATGTAAACACCATTGAATAATGTGAACAAACATTAGCGAGTCTCTGCAAATATTTTTAAAACCATTTTAAATTAAATCAACAAACGGAATTTTAAGAAAAACGCTTTCACTCAAATAAGTAAGTGATATGCACATATGTGTTGCTAAATCGTATTCTAATGAAAATCAAAATATTTTAACAAACATAAACTAATACAGCAGTCTTTTTTCACTAGTGGTAAGTGAAAACGGCGACCCGGCAACGCCTAAATGTGGTGCACGCAAGAGAGCAATAACTATAAAAAGTAAAAAGTAAAGTGGAATGACTTTACCTTTTTAGGCGTTTAAAAAAAAGTTTGTAGTTGTTGAAATCTGGTAAAAATAGATACAATAAACCAATAAATTAGAATTTAGGTAATTCTAAAAATTCGCGGTGAATATGTTTCCCTCAATAACAGTGCAACGTGTTGGGCTTCATATTGTGGAGTACGGCTGACTTAGTCAATCATGCTAAGCTGCCCATTGTTATATGGAGTGCAATTCACTTTATTTTGTTTCTGAAAGCGGAGTTTTCCTTATGTACATATAAATACGTACTTAAATTGTGTGTTGGTTACGGCACTCTGTGTGCATGGTATCACTTTTACTCACTACTTCGAAATTTGCCGAAAAATTAATTAAATAAAGGGGAATTCCAATTTAATATTTTAAATAAAGTAGTCTTTAAAAATAAGACAAGGAATTCACTTTCTGAGTTTGACTTTTCATGTCGACAAGAGTTAGCTGTTGAAATTAATTGTACTAACCTCCAAAGTGCTGAGCTGATTAACCCACTGGTAAGCCTAGAAGCAAATGCAAATCGAACATTCTTATCAGATATATATAGAAGTTAAACAGACAAAAGAAGTAAGCGCATAGGTTAGATTTAAAATAAACAACTTTACGAGTACAATATCAAAATAATATCTTTCTTTTTTTAAATTCGATGTAAATAAGATCGTTGTGATATATAAAACTCTTTGTCCTAATTGACTGACGAAACATCACTCTGCAGCATCACTCTCTAGCGAGCGAAGTGAGCAGGGGGTAAGCCCCTAACCATTTGATAAAAGTCCCATGCTTAAAGTCAACGATTAATCTAATCGGCTCAATTTGATATACGGAAACTAGAAAATGTAGTAATCCCTCTTAAAATTTTGGTCATTTTTATTCACCTTCGCACTTTGCAAACAGGGTTTAAGAAATCCAGTAACTGTTAGATGTTATTGCAACAAAAACTTTAATAAATGCCGCTGGTTTTGCACTTTTATTTGTATATACACACATACATATATAAACATACACATAATATAAGAAAGCTGGCGGCTCACACAAGAAACAAACAAGACCAAGGCAATCAATTTTATTTAAACGAAATTCGGCAGAAATATTTTGTATTGTTGTTGCTGTGCCAGACATTGAACTTTATTATGGCTACATTTGCATCGAATGGTTGTGTGGGCGCAGAAAACCGAAAGAAAAAATAATTATAAAAGTATTGAGAGCGACACACGCTCTATGTTATGTTAATACATACTACACTTTTATTTTGTTTTATTTATGCTTTATTCCCTTCATATTTATAAATTTTGCTTCAGGCGGCGTAATATTTATGTTTACAAAATTGAGATTTGCTTAATTCTATATTACAGTATTGATAGCGACACACGCAGAGGAACAACATGTATATCAAAATACACTTATGTAAATACATACGCTTTTATTTATTTCATTTTTACTTTATTCGCTTTATTTTTATAAATTTTGCTGAAAGTTGGCATAGAATTTATGTTTACAGAGTTGAGACTTGCTTAAATTTATGCGACTGAAAAATTGATTATATAATAGTTCTCGATTTTCCGGAACTAACTGGGCTGAAGAAAGAACAAAGATTTCATTACGCTTATTAAGGCAACAAATTTGGTATACAGGTTTATCTATGTCTCGTCTAGTTCAACTTTGTTTTAAAATTTTCTAAACCTCCTACCGCCCCTGCTAAATGAATAACAAATTTAACTTTAGACAGGATCTGTCTTAAAAACTTAATTTCAACTTGATGGTAAATTTGGAAGCTGTTTAACAAACAATTTTAATCAGCGGAAAGGGAAATACATACATGTGCATATACATACATATGTAAATTCATAGTTGAGTCATATTTAATTATTTATTATTATTTATTTTAGCAAAGAAACACAAAAAATAGAAGAGAAGACAGAATCTGCGTAAAATGGGATTCGCTTTGGAAAACTGCTTGTATTTACTTTGTTTTGTGATTGACAGCTGCTTCTGCTGGTACTGGAGAATGACGACGTTAACGGCGTTTGCTCTTTGCCGCTGTTTCTTCACTTTTCTACTGCACACATACGTACTCTCGTTAGAGCATAAAGCTTTCTGGTGTTTACAAACTTTTGCGACGTTTTAAGTGCGCCCCTGGACGTAGACGGTGACGTTAAGAGAGAGAGATAGAGAGAGCGAGAGTGCAAAGTCGGAGCGGCAACGTAAAGCTTTAACTATTTTTCTTGAATGCCTCTTTTTTGGTTTTGAGGTATATAAAAAATATATATGTATGTATGTATTTTCGCTTGACTTTGCACACTGCTGCTTTTTTCTTTTTTTTTTGCAAATGGCTTTAATAACTTTCTATTGCTATTTTTATATTTTTTAATGCCGTTTCACAGTTGCACATTCATATACACATTCGCAGACTGAAACGAACAACGAAAGCGATGTGGAGAAAACAATGGAAAAAAACTGCACATACGATAATATTTCACTACCTTATTGTTATAATTTATAATTTTTGCAATGACTTTTATTAGTCACTGCTCTCTGGCTACTAATTTTGTTGTTGACGATGAAAATGATGACGAGACAACGTCAACTTTAAGGTATACATATGCTCACACATACACAAATATGTATATATATATATATAAATATATATAGCGGGGCGGATAGAGACGAGAACTGTATTCAGTTAGTTAAATGGAGATGTGTTGTTTTTGTTGTCGTCGGCGCCGTACACGTAGCTAAATTTTGCGAGCTTTCAACGAACAAAACGAACGAACAAACTGTGACACTGTCCAGCCCAGCTGATTTCAATTTTGCTTGGAATTTATGTGTTAGATGCACGCGCACAAAACCGACCACGACAAAAATTAAAATGAAACTGAATGCAAAGACAGGCAACGACAAGCAGCGACAAGCAACGACAAACACAAACCTGAAACCGGCAGAGAGCGACTCATGCGCAGAACGCAAGCAAAAAGCAGTGCTGCCAATTTTTTTTTTCAGAGAACAGCATTTTCTCGATGGAAATAAAATACATTAAAGTTGAACAATTTCGAAAAAAAGCTAAATGTTTATAAAAAAGTTTGTTATTTTGCTGACATTATCCGATTTCATTAAATGGATATCTCTATATTGGCGTTATATTAAAAAAAAATTTCGTGAATGTACTCAACAATTTTGTTGATTCCTTTTTTATTTTGGGCACAAGATTTTTTTTTTGGCATTTTCAAACTTGTTTTTGACGGGAAAAAGCGGGTCTGCCAGCACTGCAAAAGAGATTACAAGCGAAAGAGAGAAAGATACTATCTTCAAGTGTGAGTGAGAGTGCTTTTACGAATGAATGGGTGGATATCTAGCCGAACTGGAAATAAGAGCGGAGTAGCAGAATATAAAAATGTTATAGAAAAGCGCCGGTATGCGGCGAGTATCTACCGCAAATGAACTTCATACGTACATAAATATTTATACATACATATATACATTTTTCTTATGTACATTTGTATGTACGCATATAACATTATTGCTCTTTGTTCGAGACGCTCTCTAACCCCAGCTTTTCAAAAACTCTGCCACTAGAGAAAATCAATTGTATTGGGGTATTTTCTCGCATTTTCGTGGCGCTTTGAGTACTTAAAAGAGAAATAGAGAGCGATGGAACTGTGCATGTTGACGTCAACGCCGTTGTCGTCGTCTGAGTCAACGTCAGCGTTACCACCCGAACTCGCACAGTGGAACAAAAGTTCAGCGTTTTAAGGCAATCATTGCTTTATTCATAATTTTCCAGGCATTTGCTTTTAGCATATGTATTCCGATTGCTGTTAGCGTGTAAAGCGACGTTAATTGCCCCTGGCGTCGACGCTAGCTTTATATTTGTCACGATTTCGACTGAGCAAGCACCTTCGCTTCCACGCCTCTCGCTTGTATTGCTGCCAACTATTTATTTTCGGCATAAAAAAGTCTAAACAAGTGGTTTTGGCATTTGGTCAACGGGTGAAAAACAGATTTAAGGTTCCGCTAATTGAAAACCGAGAAGTCAATATGGTATTGCATTGCACACATAGGTACATCTGTACGTAAGCACACATACATATATAAGTACATACATATGTAAATATGAATATTCCTACACCCATGTAAATTCGGGTTCCCATTGCTCCAGCTTCAAGCTTTGCTTCATGATTAAGTCATCGTTGCTGACGTTTTCCATGGACAATGCCAATTTTTATGCTAACTTTTCAAATATCTTTTTATGTGAACGATTTTTTATTGCTGCTATTTGGCTCTTAAGCAGTTTGCAGTCAACGAAATGCAATAAATAAATAAAGCAGACAAATGTTTAAAGGCCACCTTTGTATATATGCGTACATATACATACATATAATCAAAAAGCCAACTGCATTAGACTAGTCATAATCGTATAATCGCTCTTGCAAAATTCCCAACTTCAATTACGCTCTACCTACATATGTATGTACATTGTACATACATATGTATGTATGTACATTGTACATACATGTGTATGTATGTATGTCGGCAAGTATGATAAAAACAAAAAAATACAATAATGAAACTTATTTCTTAATGTCACACTAATTATATTAAATGGCTTTTATTTCCTAATCTTTAGCTTAAAGCAAAGATAGCTAAAAGTAAAGTTTTATTAAAATATCACAATAACAATAACAAATTTCAAATGAACAGACGGTAAGAAATTCGCATGTGACGGCCGGGGATCTTTTGACGAATCAACACACAAAGGCGAAGCAAAAAAAATACATAAGGTTATATTTGGCACACCAAAGATTTAATACCCTTGCCGAGACCTGTATTTAACTTCCTACTGATGTAACCTGTATAGTTAGTTTAGGTTAGTTTGCTGTTTTGCTACATCAATAATTATCGATTATCTAGTTGCTTCGCGTTTTTGATTGAAAATCGTAGCTTGATCGGTCCAATTGGCTTAAATTGTGTGTTGAACGGTCAAGCAAAGTTTAGTGCACTTTGTGCATATGAAAGTTATTAAACTAAACAGCGTTAATTTCTTAAATTGAATTTTGAATATTTGCAAGTGCTTTGTTTTTGTATAGCTGCCACGGTTTGGGTCTGGTCTGTGAGGCCTCCTTCAATGCGTTACAAACTTCGTAACAAAATTATAATACCTTCAGAAGGGTATAACAATGATAATAAAAATACAAACGACCGAATGACATTAGACGAGGGACTAGGAAGGCAAGAGGAATTCTCAATTGAAATCGAATGCGTATAAATGCGCCCATATGGAAAACACAATTCATGGCGATGAGAGGATGTATTGTGTCTATGCCATTGTGTGTGTGGGAAGGCAATGCTGAACGCAGAAAATTCCGATTTTTATGTATGAACATACATATGTGCATATGTACATACATACGTATGTATGTTCACGCACAGCGCTGCCTATATTATTTGTTGCTTATCGGTAGTATTTTGCTTGCAATTTTTATGCTGGTGCGACGCTTTCGTCTCAGTCAATGTTCTCAACAGAGTGTGAATGCGTTAAAATTATCAGCTAGCGCCTGCGCTGCTTACCAGTGATGAAAATTATTTTTCGAAAAACAGAACAAAACGAAAAAAGCAGGATAATTTGAATGAAAGACTAAAAAAACGACAGAAAAGTAAGACAATTTAAAATAAAAATTAATTTTCTAGGAAAACTCGATTTATTTAAATCGATTAATGATTAATAAATCAGTAATCACCAAATTTTTGTTTTTATGATTCTTTCGCATTATAAATCAGACTTTAACAAACTTTCGATTACAAGGAATATCAATATCAGTATGTGAAAGGTTGACACGTTGTTCATAGAGAATTCATTTGAAGCCTTCAAAGTAAAGGTACATAAAATTTTTTTTAGAAAATTCAAACAATGGTAAATTGAATCTAAAAAAAGCCCAAATTAGCATCACTACTGCTGTCTTATTATATTAATAGGCAGAGCAGACAGCAACGCCGATGCTGAGCCACCCTCTCATAAAATGTTTGTGTTCGGCTTTGTATTTGCTTAGCGCTCGTAAGTAGTTGTCGTAGGAAGCGGCGCGCCGCGGCGTCTGCGTCATAGAGCATGATTATTGGATGCTGAGTGTCTTTGACTGTTAGTTGAAAAGTTACGCAGAGTCAGCGACTGTTGCTTCCCAGTCGCCACTCTCGGACATATTTATACATACACTAAAAAAAGAAGCTAGATTCGTTCTAAAAAAAGAAATAATCCCGTTTCGGTCTAAAATTTTTTAAACTGATTCGTTTTTAAATTTTCTTACTTTAAGATCATATCGTTAAAATTTGTTAGATGTCGATTATAAACCGATAATTCCCATGGCAGCTTTATGATATACTGATTCGATTCGATCTCAAGTTTAGAAACCAAAAAATCGATTTGAGTACGAAACAACTTGATTTTTTGCTCAGTGGACGTATATATGTACGTATCTGCATATGTGCATATATATAAACATACACATGGTTTTGCCATGTAAGTTGTTAAATGAATAAAAAAACATGGTTATGCCATTATCTTATATACATTAATAAATATGTATGTATATAACTTTATTTATTTAATCAAATTTCATTTCGTTTAGAGGCTGTCATGAAATTAAATGCCAGTTATTAGTTTTTCCTTCTTTCTCATATCATCATTCTTGTTCCTTATCTGTTTGACTTATTTTTTGTTCTGTTCCGCCCTCTCTATCTCTTACACATCTTTTGACGCTCTGCAGCCTTGTAGTTGGCCAAACTGTCATCGCCTGATGCTTACGCTAGCCTTGCTTAAGGGAAACCCCGCCCGCGATTCAATAATTTTCTTACCGCATGACCCGCAGCAGCTCATATAACAGAACAGTATACAGGGTGATATCGGACTACTATCCTGACAATGTATCGGTTTATTGCATTCACCTGACGTCAGTGATCGTCGATGACAGCCGTGTCTAACCAAATATCGTCATTTACGGTAAAAGATCATTGATGCGTTACACATTTTCTTGCAAAAATTAGAATACCTTCTGCAATGGTATAAACACAAAAGCCAATGTATAGAGTATAATAGGGAACACAGTGGATTGCTTATCCAACGAAGTTTTAGGACGTACACGTATGCATATTTGTTTGTGTGTATGTATAAGTATTTATCAAGCATTTCATTGACATTGGCAAAAATACTTGTATTGAAAATAAACATAATGTGTAATAGTAGAATTTTATGGGCGGTTTGTCGCTTATCGATTTTGGACATGCACTCGCTGTAGTTTTTGTTGTGGGGTTTCGGAAAAAATATCGGATTTAGCATTTTATACTTATTATAAAAATCAACTAGAGCTAAGGCAACATACTTTGGATAATCAAGGGCATATGAATGTAGTTAGTACTTCAGTTAAAACTTCGCGTTCTTAAATCCCTGCCAAGCTACAAAGTTGTCTTACGGAAATCAAAGTCGTGCCTTAGATAAAATAAGTTTAGACCCAGTGGCATATGAGTCACTTTACTTGTATATAAATGTCAGTAAGAAAAATAAGAGGGATCTGAGTCGCGGTACATCATTATGAATCTATTCATATATTTATACTAGCTTATCAGCGAATAATATTGTCTTCATACATATATATGTATACATACATATATCAAACATAACACTGAAAGGCACTCGCAATGCAACCGGATATTTTAAAGCTTTTTCTTTGTTGTAATAAATGAGAACCTTAAAAACTCACACGCTGTTAATCCGTCGTTACTCAAACAACAGAGCACTTTTATAGAAATATATGTATATACATATCATTTCATTGCGGTCATATATGAAAATTGGTTGAACTGGAAAATGACTCAACTATGTTATTATCGAAAAACCATTTGTATAATCATTTATTTACTTATTTAATTTCCTTTCAAAATTAGGATTGTACAAATTGCATATTATATAAATTAGCTGTATTTGAGTGCAGTACACTATTCTAATCTGTGAAAGTATGATAACATTTTTGTGTCTGGTGTGAGTTTGCAAAAATTTTGTTTTGAGATACAAAGCTGTTTGCTAGATAGTTGAAAGTTTTTTATGATCATTTTTAAACACGCTTGAGGACCCTAAAATCATAAGGTAAGTGACAACACGGACCGAAAAAGGGCGAGCTGCGCGTAAATTGAGGAAGTACGTGACATCAGGAGAAGGGGCTTTGTAAAAGCAGCCTTTTGTTTGACTTCTGACTAACCGGTATCCCACTTAATGGCAGCTCCACAGCATCCTGCTGTTATATGGGGCTAACAGGAATTTTTTCTCGACTTGTTAAAAGTGTCAATTTTCGTTTTACGACACGTGGGCGCTAAAAAAAGAAGACAAGAGGGAGAAAGAGCGAACCAAGTAGCTACTACGTTTGCTTATGCTTACATATGGAAAGGGGTTGGATGTGGGGTTGCGAAATGGTAAAGTACAATCAGCACAAAGACGAGTATGTGAACAAGAAGACTACTGCTCCCGCTGTGTAACTACGGAGGGGATTGTATGCTCAACTGGGGTTGGTATGATGTTGCGGGAAAGCGACGTCGGTTCATGTCCATGTTCTGAGAGCTGCGACAACACTGGGAGCTTATTGTGTTACGCACACTGCTGACATCGCTTCTAAAGCTGGAGCTGGAGCTGGTGCTGCTGCTTGTCAGCTACATTTTAGTCCTCAAACAAAATTGCCAATTAAAACGTGCCACAAGCTTTGGGCACGCTGCATGTCCCGTAAATTCTTCAGACTGTGTTTTTTGTTTTTAGTAAACTTTGAGCCGATTAGGTACCAAGCAAACAAGGCAGTGCGGGACTCGTGTGTGCGCACCAGCGTTTCTGTCTCCTTAAGCCGTTTCTGCTAATAACTATGAAACGCCCCCTTAAACATTTAACTGTAAATTTCAGTGGCACTCTGAATTCTGTTTACCCTCAGATGATTAATTTTGTGATAAATGTACATACATACATTTGTTAAAGCAAATTAAACCTTTAATTAATATGCTTGATTATTTTATCATTAAACATGCTTAGGTTACTGACCCTGTAGGGGTATATTAAGTTTGTTCAAAAAGTAGAAGTATGTAACACGCAGAAGAAGGCGTGATAGACCACATAAAGTACATACATATATTTTTGATCAGCATCAAGCCGAGTCGATATAGCAATGTTCGTCAGTCCGTTCGTCTGTCTCTCTGCCTGAATGAAAGGATCTCAGAGATGGCAAGACCTTTTTAAGGCAGATCAAGTTTATTTTAAATTGGCGTTCACAGGTTATTTTTACTGTCGGGCCCTCCCGACTAACTGTTATGTTTGATTATACTATCGTTATGGACAGATAGAAAAACGAATCTACAAAAACAGAAAGATCTAACAAAAAATGTATTTTGTTATAAAAATAGCTGTTAAAGAAAAAACCCAACTTTAAAATCCTCGAGTGGATTTAAATTTTAGGAACTTAGGTTCTTGATACATTTTTGTTTAGGTAGGTATAAAATTTACTCTTAAATGTCAAAATTTGATCAAAAAAAAAACAGATACCATTTCAAAATGGAACCTTGTGTTGACGCATAAATAAAATACGCCAACATATCTCGGAGAATCAAAAATATAGCGTATTCTGTGAGACTCGAAGTTTAAACACCGTGCTGCATACATTTAAGAGCTTTATTTCAGTGAGAGGATGGAGGAATGACAATGACAATGGATTCAAAAATGAAAGAAAAACAGGGAGCAAGAATGGATAAACTGAAATTACTACGCTTTAATTTCAGAGGGAATGCTTTTTATACTGTTTTTTTTTAAGCATTTAGACCGTTTGCTCCTACTCTCCATTCTCCATTCTCAATTTCAGTCACGTTTGACATTCATACTTGTTTGGAAATTATGCATGTGTCGTTGTTTGTTATAGTTGCGGCGATGGCAAAAGAGAACGCGTGGGTGATATAACGCATCTAGGGAGTGAATTAATCAGAGCAATAGGAATAGGGGAAAGGGTGGGCTGGGGATGATGGAGGAATACCGTTTTTACGTTGTATTATAAAAAATAAGATTATTTAAACATGCGTTTTCATTTTAATATGTTGGAAGATGCGCCTATTTATTCCCTGGCATAACTACATAGCTCTACGTCGATTCATGCATTAAAGTCAATTAAAAACCATCTAAGAAATTAGTGAGTGTAGGTTGATTTCTCACATTAATAAAATAAAAATTCAAAAAACATTTTAAGAAGCTGAGTAAAAATTTTGTACGTCTTACGCAGTTTTAATATGTGCCAAAATATTTTTGCCGAATGGAAGAACATAAATATAAATATATATATATACACATATATGTATATATATAGATAGATAGAGAGGGAGAGACCAAAAATTAAGGGAGGGACAGAATATAGACAAAATC
The DNA here is from genome assembly GCA_037043535.1 of Drosophila putrida. Taxonomy (NCBI): domain Eukaryota; kingdom Metazoa; phylum Arthropoda; class Insecta; order Diptera; family Drosophilidae; genus Drosophila; species Drosophila putrida. The sequence continues at coordinate 52,162 of JBAMBI010000819.1, forward strand.
TTCAGGCACGTATGCAGTACACTTAGCCTGCAGGAATTTCTTAATTTTTTGTGGCACGCTACAACTTTGAATGCCCCTCAAATATGTTCAGCTGAGGAGTTATAGAAAGAGAGCTCGAATGTAAACGTGTTAGCAGCTATCGTTGTAAATACCACTATGTTATACATAGCGTACGTGGCAAATCGCCACCCTATTCGCGCCTACGATAAAAGCTCTGTCTACTATCAAAAAGATGGTAAATTGACTTTATCTTTAGATAATAAAGAAATCAATTTTTTAATAGAATATTTCATTTAAAAAGATCCTACAAATGATAAAAAGTGCTATTAAGTTTTCTAAAATTCTAAAATACTTAACAAAAATCATTTTGTCAAGTTACCTGATTCAAAGAAATTGAAGTTCAGCTAGCACATCATCAGGCAACGCCCTCGTGGCCGCCACACTTGACACCCTCCACTCACAGACTATGTAATTTTTGTAAGCATTTACTACCCACTTCAAAGTGTTGCAAAAGTTGTGTGAAACTTTGTATGCCAAGTTTTCGTTTGTTTTTGGTTTTATACACGCTGTGCATAATTTAATAATAACAATTAATTTAAACCTGATCCCAATAAGAATAGGCATAAAGAGTTTTCATAGCTGTTTGCTAGTGTTTGCAGAATGTAGAAAGATGAATCTCGGACTCCCTGAAGATAATGTTAGTATTAATATATCATTTTCAGTATTCAACTTTGAATGCCACGCCACTTGATGTTAGTTTGTATAATTTTCCATGAAATTGGGAGCTATGTGAATATGTTCAGAAGTATCTTAGATGTTTTAATTGTTTTAGTTTGGAGCGCAACAGTAGCACTATCTGACTGTCGAAAATTTCGCAAAATGTCTTAATCATTGCTGAAATTTTCGCAAATTATTTATGGAGAGTGCACTTAACACCAGTCCTGAAGCTCAGTTCAGTTCTCCTTGAGATTTTGTAGTTACAGCTATTGTATTTAGTTTGTGCGGTTTTACATTTTGTGGTTGCAACTTGCTTGCCATTTGGTGGCATATTCTACTCTGCATTGCTTTGTGGGAGCCTCTTGAGGTTTGTCTCCAGCAAACTTTGTTCACTTTAGAAAAAGGAACCAAATACTTTTCCGACTCGTTTTATTTCTGCATCTGGTGTGCTATTTGCGTATTCGTTCACTGAATGCCTTAGTACGCGTCTTATTATATCGTTTTATAATCATTATATGCTGTTGTTGTTCCGCTATTGTGGTTAGGAAAGTACATATTTGCAGAGTAAATTCAAGAGTTTTGGTATTCGATTTTCAACAAACTTTTGCAGCCTTTTGAAATTGTGTTGGGTTGGGGATTGCGGTTAAAGGACTTTTGTATTTAGCTTTTCTGCTTTGATTTTGTTTTTCAGTTACTATTATAATTGTATTTTACCATTTGTTGCAGTGTTGGAAGTTTCGCTCCTGTGGTTTTAAATTTAACAGTTCTTTCGTTTTACAGGGTGAAGAAAGTGTATTAAGCGTATTTGCGTCAAACAGAGATAAAGAGTGAGAAAACCTATTTTACTATACATTGTTATGTTACTTTTCGAAATCAGTTGAATAGCTTTTTTATATTCTAATATATATACAGATATTTCATAAGTAATCATTTTGTCGACTTACCAATCTGGGATAATAGCATTCTTTGAAATATTTGGACTTACCTAGGAGAAATAAGATAAGAAATGTAAACTATTAATGTTTGCTTCAAAGAATCTAATTACAAGAAGTTATTTAATTTAAACTTAATATTATTAATGCGCAAATGTATCACTTATATATTTTCCCCAGATGGGGATTATTATAAAATTATTATGCGCACATACCCATATACTTGAAAGATAAAGAGAAAGCAATTGAAAAAGAGACAAACAATCGACCAACATGTTGAGGATATCTAGAAATGAAAAATAAATAATAATCACACAAAAATCAATATTGACAAGGATGCTGGCACATAAAGGATTGTAGAGAAACAAAAAAGCACGAAAGATAAACATGAGCTGAACAAAATACTCTCCCACTAACACAACAGTAGTATGTCCGACTACAGTTAAACTTAATCCACTGACATATGTTACCAAAGTGATATAAAAACGTTACCTATCCCTTGAGCGTTGAAAGTTTAATACATATGTATGTTGTAGTTGTTGCGCTGTTGCTGTTCTTCGTTTTGTGAATGTTTACAGAAAAGTTTTTTAATTAAGTGTCAAGCAAGGAAAATGCAATAATACATTTGTCGCTTTTTACGTGATTTTTAATGTCATTCACATTTTGTTGTGGTGGCAAAAATTGACAAGTTTATTTTTTTGTCGTGTATTGCTGCGACAGCTGTTGCACACGTACACAAGTAAGCTTCTATACGCTTATTGAATTTTTGCTGATTCCTTGTATTTGTCGCTCTAGCGCACGCACATTATGTTCGCAACGAAGTCATTTGGCAACTGAGCTTGACAACGTTAGCATTCGGCTAAGGGACGATGGCCACGACGACAGAATTGCTGTCTGACTCGATGATTGAAAACAGGCAACAAAAAAGGTGCTGGGCAGGAATCAACAAGATTATAATCAACTGAAAGCAGAGGCATTACCAACCTGTTGAGACAAACGAGCCAAGGACAACAAAATATCTGTATTTATATGACGATCAGTTTTGTTTTAATTTCTGAAGAGCAAGTACAATTCTTGCCCCTAAAAGTATGCGTTTATCTCAGTACTTTGTTTTGGTTCTAATTGAAAGTTTTACTTTGTCATATTTTTAAAATGTTTATAAAAGCCAAAAGTCGTTTGGCAGCATCCTAAATCAATATTCAAGTCCTATGTAGGCGTCAATGCGTCATCAGAAATGATAACAAGCGTGCAGCAAAAAGACTGACCGGTACCAAGTTTTATCAAGATAGCTTCAAAACTGAGAGACTGTGGACTGTGAGGCCTCCTTTAGTGCGTTGCCCATTTCGTGATAAAATTATAATACCCTCTGCAAGGGTATAATAAGACACAATCTTAAGTCCATTCCTATCCTTTGACCGCACGAAATGCACCGCCATGCGAGGGTATCTGTTGTGGGCCAAAAACAGTGATACTTGTGTCAATAGCCCGCAATCCTATTGCTCTCTTGCCAAATAATGTTCTCTTTGGTATACCGCTCTTCAAGACACCCACTCCCTCAAACACAGACCCACATACAATGCAAAATAACCAAAAAACGAGTCGAGTATGGTTTCGACATTTCTGTAACAACCACCAAAAAGAGCAGAAACCGAACTAAAAACTAAAAATGAGTTTCGAATCAATTGTCGCTCTTTTCGTATCCCAGGGCCATGAATTCTGTTTTAGTTGGCAATAAGAAGAGAAACATTTTCTAAAGGTCAAGGATACAACAATTGCAAGAGAAAAATCTAATGGCATAATACTAACAATAGGAGGCCTTTGAAGATAAAGCAGCTTACACATGGAAATAAGGAAATGTACAAGCATCAGCATGTATGTATATGTTTTTGAATATCTCTCTCAAGGCATTTCACTTGGTTCGTTCAACGCATTTGTTGCTGAACAAAGTTATATAAAGTAGAGAAAATTTTACAAACAGCTCGCAAATTTGTCGCTCTTTAAGGCAGACCGAAACAAACGGCTCTAAGAATCCAAGACCACGCACACACAAAAGATATGTGGTTGAGTTGTCACAGTAAAGTCTTAAACAGTTGGCGCCAAGTTCTGCTAAGTTATTACCAAAGGGCAAGCTCATCCAAAAAGTCGACATTATTCCAGCTGTGCCTTGAGTTAATTGAATTCAGTGTAGTTTAACTTGTGCAGCACAGTCATAAACGACAACATACATGTATGTATGCGTAAAACACAAGTTAGCTCTGTAGCCGTCATTTATATATACGAAATTTTTATATATGTATATACATAGAAGTGTGTGTACATACATAACGTACAACATTATTTATATACTCGCAACACGAACACAACCACGCATACACATTTCTTTCTTGTAGGAATTTGGAGCCTTCTTTTGGTTTGCCAGCATCAAGGCTCAAGACGCGACTCTCTAAGTCTGCCGAGCGAGCAGAACTTGAGCAGGCGACGGCTATTTTGCTATATCGGCTCAGTTCGTCGTTCTGATAAGGAATACATGTTTGCGTATACGTTAATAATCTCAATACTTATTGTTCAATTTCTTTACGTTAATTATGACATCTTCAGCAAAAAAAATCGAATATCACACAAACGTAAGCACGCTCACTTACGGGAGCGCCAAATGAGAAAACTTGTAAAAAGTACTTTGTGAGAGAATTTGGGTGATTTCCTTCAGGGCATGTGGCCATTTGATGTATGAATTGTATATGCAAGAGAGTGTATGTGTGTATTCTACCGGTGTTCACGAAATTTTTATTCGGGAGCAATACAATAGCCACGTTCAGACTAGAGTCATTTTTTGCTAACACATTTGAGGGTCATATTTTGACAGTGTTTAAAATGCTTTAACTCTCGCTACGCATTTTCTGTGTTATTGTTAGGTTTTATAACGCTATACTTAAATTAATAATAACAGAAAGAGTAAAACCCTGATGCCAGAGTCAATACGTGCCCACAGCTGGTACATACATTCAAGTGCGGCACTTCCGTTACAAACTGCTTACATACTATATACAGGCACAGTCTATCAGTTCTATCAATGGAATCAGCAGAACACATATCCCTATGGCAACCTCACTCGTATAACACTTCAAATTCATTTCGTTCCCGCTACCGTTACTTCCTGAAAGTCAGTCTTTGTTTAGCAACATAGCCACTAATACATGTATTCGATGTCTGTCCCTTCATTTTATCTTAATTTCAAGTTTAATATGTTATGTTCAACAATCCCAGCAACTGCAGCCAAATTCTGATTTAAAACTTCACACTTGTTTCAGTTTTATCGAAAGTGTAGGTTAATTGAATTACTAAATAAAAATGTATATTAAACTACAAACCAATATTTTTTAATGGCTCCACCCCTTATATCTGTCGCTCTTTAAGGTCTGATTTAAGAGAGACTTATTTCTGAGACTCTCTCTCTCTTTTGGTCATTGAATGCCGATTTGGAGCTTGCGCAGTTACTACTTAGCATGCCGTATGAACGTCAACGTCAGCAACTTTGCCAACGTCATAACGCTGTGCCGTATTTTTTTGTACAAGACAAATTTCGAGGTTAACATGCCGGCAATTAATTTGTGCGACCATCCGTAGTGGGAATTGAATCAACCAGTCATAAAAAGAACGCACAAAAATTGCAAAGCTTATATAGTAATCACTGCGTAGTATAGTACATGAGCATACAGCTACTGTCCGCAACCAACCAAAAGATATGTTTTAATTTCAACGCGCAATGCTAATATGTATATTAAATGAATACATTATCAAAAAGAATATGCAATTAATAATTCCATTTCTATATCCTATAATGTACTCTACAATATGTATGTATGTATATACTATATTCTTGTTGATGCCTTTGTCTGCTAATAAATCAGTTGACAATTTAATTGTCTGACAGACTGACATGTCTCGAAAAAGTCACCTATGTATGCAATTACTCTTAAGAAAATCGTATTTGTTATTCACTAGTTCAAGAATAAGATCACACTTTTCCAGCTTGAGAAAAAATATTATCTACCTGTTCTCAAAGCAATGAAAATTTCGCTTAATGTAGCACCCATACAACTTGACCGGCTGTATGATCGAAACTTTCCAAATGCAACAACAACTTGCAATGAGCTGTATCTTTTGTTTATGTCAAACTATTCAACAATTTTTATGCTCTTTAATGTGTCTCTTCTTATCTATTCTCTCTCCAAGTTCCGTTCCGTTCCGTCCCTCCCCCCTCCCCCACACCAGTCCATCCAATCTCTTTCTCTCTCTAATAAAGGCCATGGAAAATGTCAAGTGTCAGCCAACGCCTATATCAGCGCTGAAAATGGGTTTGCTGCTTGTGGGCCGCCAATTGTGATAATGCACATATTTTTGATGGCAAATTTGTGCCACTTCTGTTACAGTACACATTAACAACAGCACCTAATGCTTCCATAAAGTCCGATTGCCTCTTGATATTTGTTTACCAGGTTAAGTAAGCAAATTTTCTAAACAGGCTTTTATACAGATTGTTCAATAGATGCTGCAAACTACAAGAACAGCACTCTAGTATAATTTTTTGCTTGCACACTTTGTGTGACTGACATTTAAAAAAGTCTACGTTAAAACAAATAATTGAGTCGCAGAATAATTATATTACAGTAACGTAGTCAGCAATCAGCAATCAGTCATATATTACCGATGCCTGACCGTTTCACGGCAAAAATAACAAGGAAGAGCTTCAAAGAATTTATAAATGAGTAAGGGACCGAGAGTCGCGGGCAATAGATGCTTTAAGGGGAGCGGGCAACGCCCACAAAAGTTTATTTCTGGCAAACTGGTTGGGCAGTGATAAGTACGAAGGATGAATGAACAATGTTGAATGAATGAATGAATGAGTGAAAGGTAAACGAAAAAGAAAACGCAAAAGGCGCCTGCGGCCCATGTTTGGGGTGCAAAACAAGAGCTCCGAAAACCAATGCAGAGTAATCAAAAGAAAAATAAAAACCGATTGGTAAGCTAAGGGCAAAAAATAAAAAAATCAGTTCCCGGTACGGTTATTTATTTGCTCATTTATTTTCATCACTTTTCGAAGCATTTATTACTAGTAGTTGCCGTAAGCATTGTGCAAAACCATGACAAAACATGCATACACACATACATGTTCATCTAAGCTTGTTGTTGCGCGAATGGGAACCAGAAGCATTGCTTAAATGTAGTAGTGTTTTTGGTTGGCGTAATAAAATGCTTAGAGAAACATGTACATATGTGTATGTATGTACACATATTTACATAACGTCAAGCAATAGCCTTCGAATAGGAGATTTTGTACTCAAATAAATTCACACATACGAATAATACACCCAACTCAGAAGTGGCTTTGATTTTTTCTTCGTTTGAAAAGGATTTTCATCTATTATTTTTGCGGTCGTATGAGATTAAGGCGATTGAAAAATAACAAGAAACTGAGAAATTAACGTTTATCTGCAATAGGGTGCTATTTGAAATTCGTATGAATGTATGTATGTGTATTAGAGCGGGTCAATGTATAGACCATGTACAATGTTTAAATCAAATATATTTATTTATTATTTCAATTCTACTTAGACATTGTTGTAAATGTCCTAGAGCTGTATTTCGTTATAATATTATATGCCCATTGCCAATAAAATGATTATTTTCCATGCAATATACCACATGCACATGAATATCTAACCGTCAGGTACTCACCGTTGTATTGCCAGGCGTGGTGCCTGTGTGCGGTGTATAGGCTGCATATGCTGCTTGAGGCAGTGGAGCCGTATAACGGTAGGCCTGTTGGGCGACCGTAGCAGCAGCGGCCGGGGCGTAGCCCTGCGGTGTCCAGCTGGTGGCACCACGATAAGGAGCGCCGGCTGCTAGAGCGGCGCCAGCAGCGGCAGCAGCAGCAGCTGGGCTAGTCATAGCCGGTGGACGCTGTTGGATGGCGCCTTTTAGTGTGACGGCTGAGGCGCTCAACGGTGCTCCTGGAAATGTGCTGCGTGGCGTTGGCGGTGCGGTTGCGATGCTAGCAGTACTAGATGAACCCTGAGAAGAAACAAGAGTGGGTGTGAGAGAGATAGAGAGGGGGATTACATGTGCATGTGCTGTTGTGCAAGTATTATACATATAAATATATACATACATACATACATACATTCATACATTCATACATACATATATACATACATACATACATACATACATACATACATACATACATACATACATACATAGATAGATACATACACACATAAATATGTATACACACAAAAAATAATATAACGCATGAGTTTGAATTTGTTGTCACAAATAGAAACCGCAGCACAGTACTTGCTGCAGCTGTTTACCACTAACATAAGCCGCCGTTCTTTGCTTACGTATCTGTAGGTTTTGGCTTTATAGAGGGCGTCAGAAAAAACGAAAAGTAAATCATATAGGAGTGGAGATGGTAGAGTATTTAAATTGGCGTATCATATCATAGGATATCCCAAATTCCGAGCACATCTCAGTTGCTTTAGCTTTGGGCCATAAAACTGAACTAGGAACATTTTGAACGTTCAAATGCAATAAATAATAGACCCTAAATTAGACACGTTTGGCACATTGTGGGCTAAACGGAGAAGCCCAGGCATCGCCGTCGTAACCGCCTTTAGTTGGTGATTCGCCTACACCATAAAGGTAATTATTTTATCGTTCTTTGCAAGTCCAATAATTTTGACTTTGACTTCAAGAAACGAAGGGACTAGATAGCACACAGGGTAGCAGTTGTTATGGGGCGGTAGTGGAAGAGAGATGTGGCACGACAGACAAAATAATGAGATCATGATTAATTATCAAATTCGCAGCCAATATCGCGCACTTCGTGGAGGGTCTCACAAAGTATGTGGAAGATAAACACACGTACCTATAGATTAGAGCTCACACCCACACTCACACTTACACATTCTAGTTTCCTAGTGTTGACATTTTCTTAATTTCGGTAATTTCGGCGCGTTCTAAAAATTTTGTCGACGCTTTTGTTCTATTCTTTTAAATATTTTCGTTTGCCATTATCATGCAAATAATGTTTTTTGCCAGTTCTCCTTCTTTCCTGTTTTTCTGGCAGGCGAACAACAAAAGTCAAACGTAAATTAAGCTCAAATATTAATAATCATAATTTATTACCAGCTGACAGGTAAATAGGGGAAGCACAAGCAACGACTAGATGTGTCGGTTTAGGATAGCTATTGTCTTAAATGTTGAGTTTTGGGTGCTGTTGCTGCTTTTACTTGGCAACCATTTTCTTTTTTTGAAGTATGTATATGTTAAAGTTAGAGAGATATTTTTAACTTCAAATTTTATTTTTATTTCTTAACATTTTAATCAGAAGACAATGAAGTTATTTAAAATGTAACTTACAAAACATCAAACTAGCAGATATATATATCAACCAAACATTTGATATTTTTATTCTTTGGCCCTTTAATAATATTTATAAATATAATCCTTTCTCACCCTCCAGCTCTTGATGTTATCTAAGATTCAGTAATTTATTTCACTCAAGAGATTTCTTGAGCATTTCAAATTTTAGATTAAATTTAAAATTACTTAATGCTAACCCAGTTTAAAAAGAAAAACTGGTGTAAAGCAGCGACGAAAGCGACTCATTTGGCAATGCAAAGCTTAAAAATCAGCTCATGCATAATATTTGCATTGTGCTTAAGAAATTTCTGCACATATACATACATATATATACATACATTCTACATTGTCAGGCTATGTGGGTGCTTGCGTTATTCATATTTTTCAACCACTTATTGTTTATACTAAATAAAGGAAAAACTTTTTCCATGATTAAAACTGACGGCAAAGTGCAGAAAGTCGGCTCTGTGCTAGTTTAGGGATGTTTGAAATGGCTTGGTCAGAGTGAGCTCGGGTATAAGCCCAGCGGTAAAAGCGTAAGAGCAGAAGCAAAAACCTTTAGTCTTTACTATCTATATGTACAGAGTAGTTAGTGTACTTGTGTAATTGTGTACTGGAATTTTAAGTAGAAAGTTATAAGTAATAATGCTCTGAAAGGTGGTACTCAAATTACAGCTTTGAATGCGTTTTTCCATTTTTAGTTTGAGAGTCTTTAAATAAATAGTCAAAATTATTTATAATAAAATACAATTATCCTTAGAAGTTAAAAACACACGACCAATACTAGCTAACACCAGCATGTGGGAAATAATTCAGAGATAATACTCAACATTTTTTTAATTAAAATTAAATTCATTTTTTAAAATTAATAGAAAGGCATGATCAAAAATTCAACTACATTGTTTTTTTTTGTATATTATGTATGTAATCAGCTTTTTTTCTTAAATGTAAATTAATCTCAATGCATGCTACATTCTTTTTCAAAGTATAGGGTCTAAAAACAAAATAAAGTGAAAATGAGTTTAACGACTGTTCGGGGAATTAATCTGTACATTTGATTGAAGTTCTCGGGCGCGACTGATTGGATGACATGACGTAAAAACCATACGCAACCATATAAATTGTTAAGTGTAATGGCTGCTTGCATTTGTGTCATACCCTCTCTGTTGGGCGCTCACAGACTAAGCCAATTACATTGCTCAGAGCCAAAAACAAAGGGACAATTAAGTGCTAGCTCGTAAATGGATAAGTAGCTGTACTGAAAGGGATCCAAAATCTCACCATTGCTAGTTGAAAAGCAGCTTCACTAAGCACAATTTTTACGCATCAACGTCACGTTACGCTTACGCAGATTTCTGTTTCGGTTTCAATAAAAGACAAAAAGGAATCACAATCATATGAAATTCTTTGCTTACTTTTGTGCGCAGCTTAATCGCAACTGATAACAATTTGCTACTAACAACTCACAATGGGACTCGATGATCTTTTCAATTACGTTTAACTGTTGTTTGGATGTTATGTGATAGTCAGCACTCTATGGTCAAACACACAATTCTGGACTGCGAATGCGAACTGTACAAATTCATTTTCCCAACAAATTTGAACGCCGTTTTCTATACCGTGTAAGGGTATATTAAGTTTGTTCAAAAAGTTAAAGTATGTAACAGGCAAAAGAAGACGTTTCAGACCCCATAAAGATCATATATTCTTGATCTAATTGACATAGCCATGTCCGTCTGCCTTTCTACCTGCGGCCCCCTTATTGAAATACTTAGATTTCAGAGACTACTTATAACAGCTAGAGACACCAAACTTGGTTTGTGGCATTATCTATATATTGCACAGATCAAGTTACCTTTTAACATCTTTGTAAGCATTTATAGTGTGCCTAGACTTTCTATTTTAATACCTGGAAATGTATTCGGGATTTAAGGTATTGTATTTAGTTAACAAGCAGTTAAACGTGCTAAAATTTGTTTGTACATAAAATTTAAAAGTTGAACTTTTCAGTGAATTTTTCAATATGGCAAGTAAAAGTCGCCAGAAGGCCGGATGTGTCTGCTGCACAGGATGCCCTCAACCAAGTCAATCGCCTAGCAACTGGTAAGTAGATATATTCTGCATACTTTTTATTTTGAAATAAGCCTTTTTTTTTATTTAATTCATTCAATGATATTAGCCCCCGGCAACTGCTGAGAATCAATAGCAGCAATCCGTGTTCACATGAAAGCTGCAGAATCTTTGGCATTCACGACGATCCATACATACGACCCTTCGATTCCAAGGAATGTAAAAGTAATCGTCGATCCCTTATTGATAAATCATTGGGGTTTCCACTAGGCATTGTGACTGGCACTGTGGCAACAAAATCGGGAGCGCCAAATCTTGAAGCAGTACGATTTGCCAGCTATTTAAAGGCATTTGCTGCAACCTATTTTACAAGGCACACCGAATGGAATCCCGAATTGATCGATCAGATTGTCGCCGAGGGACAAATATTATTCAGTGATTCAGAAGCTATGAAAGATCCTAATGATAACGTTTATCCGGAGGTATATGATGATAATGAACAGACAGTGACTAGGCACTTTAAGATCAATGACATCGAATTTGCCATTGAATTGGATGCACCATTTGAACTGTATGGAATTCAAAATATTATTGGACGCTTACGCCGCATTTTCACCGCCTACTTTAAAAAACATAAAATAGCGGTATTTTGGTCGCCAAATTGTTATTTGCTTATATGGAAAGATACTGGTGTTTGGATGGTGCTTGATTTAAACGGACGCGATAAGGATACGTTGAAACCCAATTATGATGGCGGTTTTCCAATACTGCTAGCCATGCGATCCCTTGATAATGTCATCCATTTGATCAAGGAGGAGTGTAATCTAGAAAAGACAGATCCATTTACGTTGCGTGATATCTTGGTCGTTAGGCTGGTAACGCCGGGCCCAAATGGACGGAGTCAGGAACGCGATTTTGGACCACGCATGAGTGAATTTGATGTAATTGCCTCAGACTATGCATTTCTCAAGTCCAATTTGCATTTGACGCTTAATCCAAAAGATGCGCTTCGTAATCGTAGCGCCTTACCTGTCGCTGTGGCCACTGCATTGGCTTCCAAAATCGATCATCCGGCTACTTGGGACGCAAAGACATACGACAAGGTTATGTGCTATGGTGTCAATATGTGCAAAAATTGCTGGGAGCCATGCACGGATGTAAATCAACCAATGGATTTGGATACATTTCCGCGCCAAATTCGTTTGGGTCAATTTGTAGCTGAGGTGCTGCTCGTACCAAACGCTTACGAGGGCTGGTGGAAATGTGTGCCCATGTACAAATATAATGACTTTCATTTAATGCTAGAGAGAGCAGTATCTGAAAATGATTACATAATCTTTCAGATCAACAATCAAATGTATTCGCTTTGGAAAAAGGGCGACTTCATTTATTTAATGGATCCATATCGCCACCACATTGTTGGTCGCATTATTGAGGAGGGCGAAGATCCAAAAAGCGCCTCAGTGCGCATGTTTGGGAATATGGATCGTCTTCTTAGCGTATTTCATCAGGTTCTGCTTGAGTCTAATCGATCTGCTATATTTCATATACACACATTGAGGATACGTAATATCACGGAATGCCCTCCTGGTACAGCACCTATGTTGCTACCATCCGATCAGGACATCGAAGTGGCTTCGCTTAATGAAAACATACGTTTCGACGAAAACTATGACAAATGTCTTGAGGAACTGGGCGCGATAAGTGATTATGAGGAGGACTTGGCTTCCGAAATTGAACCGATCGAGGAGGTCAGCTCATCCGAAGAAATGGTCGAAGAGGAAGAAGGCGGTGAGGCAGGTCCTGGTGAAGGTGGCGAAGATGATGATGACGAGGATTAAACAAATAAATTATATGATTTTCATGTTTGGATAAATAAATTTTATTTGTTAAGAATCGAATTTAGTGCGATCGTAGTCGCAAATGATGGCAAGTCAGTCTTTTTAATACCTAACAGAAAATAAATAACAAATACTTTGGACGACATAAAAGTCAAAAACATCTATGGGTTTGGTAAAGTATCTTAAGCATCAAAAAGTTTTGCATACCAAAGGTTGATTTTTGACTAAACCCTCCTATGATATGATATGATTATATATATGGAGTACGCGCAGCACAAGGACGGACCTGTACAAAGTTTCCTCAAAATTGCTTTAAAATTGAGAGACTAGTTTGCACAGAAAGAGGCAGACAGACGGAAATAACTACATCGAGCAGCACCTCATCGTCCTGCTTAAAAATATATTTACATTTGTCTGGTTGTACAACAAAACTCTTCACATAGTTGATTAGTTATTCCTATAGATATACAACCGAAATCCAATCGCAACCGTTCAGTGTAAGCGACATACACATTAGTAGAAAATTTTATTTTATCATTTTATTTATTTTATCTATTTTCAATAGGCAGATTATGAAAACAAAGTTCATATTATAAGGTATATTAAACCAATCATTACATTCTTATCGATTTTTTACACAAACCATGAATGGTTATATTTTTATTTGCGAAAGTAAATATTAAGTAAAATATAAAAAATTTATATAATCAAACCTTCAATGTGTTATACATTGCGTGACAAAATTATTATTCCCCCTTGCTGCATTTAGCTAATCCAATTTTCAAAACTTAAAATATCACTCATGGAAAGGCAGAAACTAGACACAATATTCCACATTTAATTTGTTTTAATTAACCGTTGAGAAAGACAAGGAAGTAAACAATAAATGTGGAGCATGAATTTTATTTCATGACGTCAAACGTAGGTATTTTAATTAAAATTTTAGCAAACACAGAATTAGTGCAATTCATGAAATATTCAATGAGACTATAAACACAAAATCAAATTTTAGACAACACGCTAAGAAATATATTGACCCTTAATGGTAAATACTATTGTGATATAGACTATGATAGCCACTTACAAAGAGTCAGATAAATTTCAATTGTACTTATACATATTAAAATCATTTAGAGAATACCAATTACTTAATTATCTTTTAAAAGTCATATATCAAACTCATCAGTTTTTCTGTGCAGGGTATTACAAGAAGAACTGGGCAGACAAATTATGAAAATAGCAATAAACTTCCGCACAAAGTTAGTGCAACTTCCTGACAAGCCCAGAGGTCGTCCATCGTTGACATGACAACAAGAGAATTTATACAAAGAGATAGATATTAGGCTGTGGTTGATTGTTCATGAATGTTGTCTCGGGGTTTCCAACTGATTTGCTTTTAGGGCAACAACTAAATAATTACCTTAAATTTAAGCAACCCTATTTCTATTTTGACGGACAGTTAAAATATATTTATTTAAAATAGCTGACAAGGCCTCAAAAACAACACACGTACATAAATTCAGCCAAAAACTATACACTAAAATGATTTTCTTTATAACAACATTTGTATAATTAAGAAAATATTTTATTATATTTTATGTTGTTCTTATTAACATAACAGTATATACGTATATATTTCAATTAGTTGGTTAGTCTACATAAAAATGGTTTTAACAGAGAAAAACTTAGAAACAATAACAACAGCTAGAACAGCAGCGACAACTTAGTTGAGCGAGTCTCTGAAAAAATCGATAAATATGTCGACTCTGACGCACAACGGGTAGACAACGTAGCGCGGCGGAATGGTTTCTTGCTACATATTGCCGGCTACTCTAGAACTCAAGAATGTGTTAGCAACCATATTTTTTGCTCTTGCACTCAATGTTGCTGCTCTCAAGTTGCTAACCTTTTAATTTATTTTTCAAAACAATATTTTAACAAAATGAATATTGTGAATATACGTATATATGTTTGCAAATATTATTTGTATGCGCAACTGCGCTCTCGCTCACTTTATTGCGGCTTGCTGTTTGTTGTCGGAGAGTATTGTAAATGGCAAAATGATTTAAACGAATAAAGTTGCGCGACCGTCAAGATTGTTGTTTGGATGGTTTCTTACTGGGTCTGTCTCGTCGACACGAGCAACGAAGTTCAACTAACAGCCGAACATGTTGGTTGGCTTCGAGCGAAGCTGAAGCTATCGAGCAAGTGTCTGGCATCGCAGTCGTCGTTAAAATTCATCTCTCTCAATACGCTGCGGGCGTTGCATGTACGACTTAGACTCCAGCCTTTCACTGTTATTGTTGAAGCGACGCGTTGCGAAGGCGAGGCTCTCTGGGTATGCAATTCGATATCAGGTTTGCTCAACGGAGACGTTACTGCCTATCTATGACTTGTTTTCTCCATAAAAGATACGCTCTTGTTGCCCGGTTCGTTACAAATTTATTTTGCCGGTTTCAATCGCGTGGAGTTTTTATGTACATGCAAGCGCTGCGCTCATCTCGCCCGACTAGTTGCGATTTTAACTTGTCGCTCGCAGTCGACGTCTGGCTCTATGAAGCGTGGCTGTTGCTAGTTGCATTGCTCTTCTCTTACTCCCATGCATTACAATCCCACATTTGTGTTTACTCTGCTGTGTCTTTGTCATCTGTAGAAATTCCCAGATCCACAATGTTTCTGAGGCATTCATTGTGAATATACATTTACTAAATATTTACCATATTTTTTGTCATTTATTTTTTCTCTCCTGATATTTGATAGCAAATACAGAGCAAACATAGGGACGATCAAAAGCCAAAGTAAAATTCTAATTATAAAAAACTACTACTGAAACAATGTAAGAGGGTATTCAATTTCTATCAGCCATAGATAACCTTAAATATAGTCTTATAAATATCAGAATATTTGCTTTACATATTATATTAAAGCTGTGTTCAAAAACTACAACAAAAACAAGTATGAACGCTCTAGCCCCGATTGCTTGAATACGAGATACCCTGGCACATTCCTAGCACACATTTGCATCCATATATGTATGTCCATAAATATAAGGAATAGCATTGGCTATACAGCAAAATAAATGGTAAGGTCAAGGAGTAAAAAATCGCACCCAAAACCAATATAAAACATAAAGTTGAAAGTTGCGAACGACTAGTTAAACTAAATAAATAGAGAGCGAACATGTTGTTAGTGCTGACCGACATGTTAGGCACAAGGCTGGCTGTGAAATAAGAAACAAATTTTTGGTCTATGCCCTCTGAAGGCTGTTTTCTATGGTAGAAGCTAACAATAGTATCGTAAAACCACTACAAAACAACTGAATCAAGAAGTTCCGAGTCCCACTAAGCCCTCTCTCTTTATTTGGCTGTTTTCACGCACCGCCTCAGAAATAGTAGCTGCAAAACCTGACTGTTACTTCGCCAACAACAACAATTTTGGAATGCTGTTTGATAGGTTGCAGAGACACAGCTCCAAGTATCCGGGTGAACGAGTGAAGAGGCATATGGGTGTATTTACTGGCAAAACGTGTCAAACACTTACCCATTAAAGAATCTGTACTTGTCCGTCAGTAGCTTTGTGTATGAGTGTGTTGCAATTTGCCGACTCCCTTTGGGCAGTTCAGTAAACAAGCTCTAAGCAAATTGCAACAGCAAAAAAATCAAATACAGTTTTTAAAATATTTTCTCAAAAAACGTTTTTTAAGAAAATGGTTAATGTTTAATAGATAAGACAACATTCCCATAGTCGCATATGTACACAAAGAAGTTACGAAGAACCAGGTCTTTAAGCTGTTTTAAAAACTGCTGACACTTCATTCCTTACGGCATCCTTCTTTATTTTTCCGTTAAGTCCGAATTTTTACTTTTATCAACTTTAGAAAACTAATTGCTTAAGTATAAGCAAGAGCCGTAAAGGCTATCATAATAGGTACAAGAATTAAGGCAATTAAATATTCACCTAATTTCAATTTTTAAAACATTGACAAGATATATAATAGCAAGTCAAATTACAACCAGATACACAAGGTACTCGGGAATTGGAAAGCACTCGCTGATATTTGTTTTTATGCAGCGCATAGCAGATGCATATCCTATTCATTTGTGACATGACAACTTAGTATATGATATTCAGAAAAGTATCCAATTTGAAAAATTTAGAAATATGAAAAAAAAATTTAATTAAAAATATGTTAAAAAATAGTCTATAAGATATTTTTACCACTAGATTTTTGTGAAAATTTCGGGCGACAAGAACTACTAGGTGAATTACAGTTATGGGTTAATAACCCTGTAAAAGGCATCAGGGAACGAAGTAATGCAGCCTGAGTCGCCACTTAATATTACTAGCACCACTCAATGCCGCTGCTACCGGATAGAGAACACTACTGATTGCAATGGCGTCAACGTTGGTGACAAATGTAAAATGGCGGCTGCCACATGATGCACACTAGGCACGAAGCAGGACGATGGTAACGACGACGTTCAGCATATATGTACATTGCTTGCATATTAATATAACGAAAAACTGCAGCAGCAGCTATATGCCCACTCAAGCAACGGAATAGACAGTCAGCTAGACTGAGGGGCCGATGGTTCACTGGAGGGGTAGTGGGATAGTTGAACGGACGAAATGTTATCTTTTATGTAGGGGCCGTTGAGTGTGTAAGAGAATTGGATTGCTTCCAGTGCCCTTAAATTGCCCTCATTACATAGACAAACACACACACGCTCTCACATAAACTGAGGGCCTCTTGAAAAGTGTTGCCACAGCTGCATCATACAACGTACATCTCACTCCCTGGGTGCTACATTCTTTCAAATGCCACTTTTTATTTCCGGCTCTTGGATTTTTTCTTTCATCCCTTTCTTCCTTACTAAATATGGTTACTCATTTTCATATTGTATGCTTTCGCTCTCTTTATTCTATGCGTAATATGTCCTTTTTACTTACTGCAACAAGCAAACAAATATTACGCAAATTAATGAGTAAGTATGATTATCCGATTTTTCACAAAAACTTGTCATAGTATGTTTTATACTCTAAGTTTCAGCCATATGACGTTCTGTCCTAAAACAACAACAATTAAGCTTACTGACTGATTGCAAATCAACGCAACTAGAAGAAATATAAGAATGATTTTTTAGTTGAAGAAGTCTCCATTTACAAAAGATTTGTTAGGGAATTTTCAGTTTTTCGAACAGGGCTTATATACTTTAAAGATAGAAAGAAGGTGGCCGTAAACTGCATATATCCTTGATCAGCGTCAAATTATTTTTGATTTGTAAGTAAAACTTAATTAACCGCACTATTATAAGCTATCCTTTCTTATTACTCTCGAAAAGAACACAATGAAATGTATCGTGCTGTGCAACTTATAACGCGTCCCCAACCTTTTTTACATTTTTCTCGGGCACTTGAGGTTGAAGCTTTATACGCAGCATTGTCTACATTTGTTAACTGTGCTATTTTTACAAATTTAGGTTAGAATACTTTAGTCAAGTGACAAGTAGCTCCTCACGTGAGACTTGATAGCAAGAATAAACACACGGACGCATCATTAGCCCTATGTATGGAGACAAAGAATATGCTAAGGTAAACAAGCAACTGTGTAGTCACAGCGGTAAAAAACTCAATTGGACTGAAATTTAAAACTAGGCTTTTTGACTTAAGCGGATCCAATGCCATTTACTAAGTTTCATTTCTATTTAGAGTTCTTGATTAGTTATTTGGCCAGAAGTTTTTTGTTATTTGAGTGTGGGACTGTGTACAATACGTATGTACGTAAATAATTACTAGACATAAAATTCAATTAAATGAAATGTTGTTCACGGAATTTCTACAACTTTTTAGTACATTTTATTTGTAACAAAAAAAACACTTTGTCTACCTATACTGTAAAGGATAGAATTGTCTGTACAACAATTGTACCCTTTACGGTTTTTCCTCTATTTTAAATATTTCAAATGTGGACTGCTATTTCATTGAATGTCTCTACACGTGCATGAAATTAGTTTTCAATCAAAATTGCAAGCCACAAAACTGCAGACATGTATGAACTTTTAGTTGGGTGAGTGTTTGGTCAATCTGTTAAGGTAAATGTAAAAGCTAAAAGGAATTATTTCATTATACATATGTAAGCGTTAATATAAGACATTTATAAACTTTTATGAAAACTTTCGGTTATTTTATAAAAAGCAGAAGGACTTCTCACGAGGCACATTAAAAGCCACAACGAATTGCAAATGATAAAACTTTGGCCATCATAAACTCGATTTTCTACTTTCCAATATGCCGTCGCCCATCTTCCTCGGAGAACAAATGGACATGGTGCAAATTTTCAATTTTCAGTTTTGAAACTTTATGGGCATAACGAGGTGGGGCATTGAGGAGCAGGGCTAGGAATAACGATTTTATGGGCCGCTTCACTAATCGCTACATTTTACGCCAAAATCTAATAGATTATGCAAAACTGAGAATATAAAATAAGAGAATACACTTTTTATTCCCTTGCAGAAGGGACTATAATTTTGTCACGACATGTGTGAAGCATTGAGTAGGCGTGGCAGACACCATAGAGAATATATATATACTTATACATACATACATATGTATATATAAACATATCACAATCAGCAGAGTGAATATAATTATGATATTTACCAATACTTATGTGCAAATTACAAAGAATATTAAATTTTTAATCTTTTGTAGATGCTTTCAACAATGCTTAGGAATTTATAAATTAAATTAATCTTAAAATATTTTATAAATTATACTATTCTTAAGACAATTTAAAGCGTTTTTCCGAATAATGTGTGCATAGACATGTGTGTAAGATATACGATGCGACTTTTCACTTCAATGAACAACAGTAATGTGGGGTGAGCCGCTTAATCCCATCAGCTGGGATTAATGTTAATGTTATTAATGTTGTTAAAAGTTCTGTTCCGCACGGGCATTCTGGATGCTACTGTATGGTTTAAGCGAACTTTTCGTAGTAATCAGTCTTTATTGAGGTCAAAAGTTTCTTCTTTCGTCAAATATATGAAAACTGCTTACGTAACCTATCGTACGCTTCATTTTTTCAAACCTTATGGCAAAACAAATTTTCAATATGATGTATTGTCCGAAATTTATCAATTGGCATTGCCAATACGTAAGGTTCTTGTGCAAGTAATTTTTACTTAAATTTGTCATATAAGTTTTTTTAACTAACCTATTAGAACTGTTAGTGTACTTGTACTAAACTTGTAGAAAAGGTACCCACAGTTAAAAATACCTGATCAATATATTGCCAATACATCATGAACATCTTTACCCTTAAAAATGTTGCGCAAATGAACATATATAAATAAATAGTACGTACCACTGGCACGGGTATCACGCAATAGACACAGGGACCGTAGGTAGCGGCGTTTACACACAGATGATCCGCTTTAAATATCTTGGTTGGCGGAGGTTGGGCAATCAGCGAAGATGAGGCGCTGGAGCACGTGTGTAGAGTAGAGGTTGACGACGTCGTGGCGAAATTAACTTTCGTTGTTGCCTTTGGCTTGTCAAGAATTTGAGATGTCGTTACTGCGACTGATGTTGCTTTAGTTGTAGGTGGTGGTGGTGGCGGAGGTGCTATTAAGGAATTGCTGTCTATACTGACCGAGGCGTTAGCCTTAGAATTTGTTACCAGACAATTTGTTGTAGTTGTACTTATTGTTGACGTGCTGACTTGTATTGCTGCTGTTTCGTGTGCTGCCGCTTCTGTTGTTTCTATGGTATCTGTGTCTGTAGGTGCTTCTAATTGCGGATCTGTTTGCTTAATTCCTACCAACAGTTGTGTTGCAATTTGTGCCTTACTCAGCTGATGTTCCTTCGAATTTTGCTGTTGTCCCTCTGGCTGCTCTTGTTGAGTAAAATTAGCTAGCGTCAATGTTGTTATGGGCAGCGGAGAAGTTTTTCTCTTGATTGACGCAATTTTAATGGCTATTAACGTCCGCGTTGATTGTGAATTGTTTTATGCTGCTTCGTACACTTTTATATTCCTTTAGAACCCTAATTTCCTTTTATACTTCTTGTGATGCTTTTAAATTTGGAATGCGTTCTGTGGCGGCTTTAAAATGATACCACAATAATTTAATCTAATTGCTTTAATTTATTGCTTATTTTATCTTTAACAGTTACTAAGTGTTTTTAATTGGTTTGATTTTAATTTCTGGTAACACTAAACCAGTTGTGCGATTTCACAATTGTTAATAAATTAACAGTTTTTATTAATACACGTGAAAATTCAAATATCCAATTTTTTCAAGCTTAGCTTTTTGTCAATGGAAATGTTACACATTTCCTATCGTTCAGTATATTTTGTTTATGTAATATTGTTCACTCATTATTTCAACTTAAACCATTTGTGTATAGTTTCGAAAATTATGTTAGCATAATACTGAGGTTATGGACTAAACTAACTTTTAAAAAGTTTTTGTTGATTTTATAAATATTTGCTTTATATTGTTTTATTTGTTAATAGTTTAAAATTATTAGTTTAAATTATTGTTTTTCGCTCTATAGGGACTTCAGACCTCGGTTATTGCTAGTTTTTATCGTTGTCCAGCTTTCTTCCTATTTTCACATTTATTATTACCAGCACCATTCATGTAAATAATACTGTTGACAGAATGAATTGTTAAAAAATGCCTAGTCAACATAAAACTTTCTTGCTTCATTCACTTAGTCTTATATGGACAGAATGGTCTCACAATTCTGATAACTAACGCAGCAGGCAAAATTACAATTTTATGTATACGGATTCAATTATAGTTCAAATGTAAAGCAATTTTGCTTAGTTTTGTTATTTTTTTTATTTTTGTTTCGCGGTTGTAGCGCGACACAATATGGCGACAATTTCTAAGAAATACAATTAAACAGTTGACTGCCGGACCCTTTTTTCTTAGTCAGCTGGGGTTAACATGTCTTTTCTGAATTTTAACTTCAGTTTAACTGCTAGTTACTCTCCATTTGCGAAAATTAGGAAATGAAACTTAACTTGACAATCGTCCAATGGATTCTGAATTTCTCATTGAAAATGGTTTCATATTTAACTTGAACTACCACTTGGAAGCCAGTCGGCTCCAGTGCTCGGTTACTCACGATGACGCATTCGTCTCAACCGGCTTCAGTACGTGCTTTGCAGAATCCACAAGTTGGCGCATGCGTTAACATTAGGCGTTGCAGGAAAAACGGCCGGCAGTCACTCGGTGCATATCATGATAGGCAGCTTGTAGATAGAAAATGCGGGGTGTCGAAAGCCCTTGAAGCTGCACAGTTTTAGAATTCCACAAATTATGTACATTTTATGTCTTGTAGTGTGTACCCAATTAAAATGCTCTCAACAAGTTTTGTTACAAAATAAAGTTTTGTTTGTATATTATCGGATAACGGATAGAAAATAAGCTAAACAGATATCCGAAAAATTCGCGATAAGCAAGACAGCGTTCAATAAAATCGACTCGCAGAAAAAAAACCGCAAGCTGTTCAAGATTAGGGTCAGACTTCGAGACCTGAGAATAATGGATGCTGAGAATAATAAAAATCAATATCATTACCATCATGCAACATCTATTTTCCACTTAACTAGCGCTGCGTATGACATCTGTCAATTGCAATGGCACTTCTTTCGACTAAATACACTAGGCGCTATTAGAGCCTAACCCAAATTAATGACTAACTGTGCGGATGACATGTTGATTGATTGATTTACACCTGCTTTGTTTAAATGTTCTTTTAAATAATTGATAATTTAGATATTGCTTAAATATAATACAATTTTAATTAACTTCGTAAGTAACATTAAAAAGAACTGTTAAATAAACTGGAATACTCTGTAGTATCCGACATTATATAAGACTACTAAAACTTACAGTTTACGACAATATTTAGAGCACAAACGTTCCATTCAAGCATATTCGACTACGAAATGTATGCTGAGACCTTCAGATTTCTTAACATCTACATACCCTTACATGTATTTATATAAATACATACATGCATACAAACATACCAACATGCATGCATACATACATACACACATACATACATGTACACAGTAAAACAAATAATAAACAAGTACGGCATCTTATCTCTAAGTTAAATAAGGACTTACTTTAAATGCATTTTCAGGCTAGACTATATGTGTATATATTTATATATGAGTAAGTACATAAATAAAGATAAATTTAAGTATCAATCTTAGCTTCATATAACTTACATTTGAATAATTCTGTGAGCGTGGCATATGCGGCGGCAATTGTTGCAAAGTTGATAGTGCTCTTATATGGCCAGTAGTTCCGCCGTGTCCAGCTCCTCCTCGGGCAGCTGGCTGATAGGATTTGCTCATTTGTTGTTGCTGTTGCTGATGCAAAGGTGATGCTGGACTGTAACGTGGATGCATTACAAGTACTTCTAGTCCTCTTAACTTGTTTCACAACGTATCAACTAAAACAGAAACAAAAGAAGACTTAGCTGTACCAATGGGAGTTTAACAGCTAATAATTAAAATCATAGCATTAAAGTCATGACCACTATTTTTGATTATTGTAATAGCATTAAATAATTTGTCTAATGCTCAGCGATAGTAGCATTGTTACAGTGTAGCATGTTTTTTTTGTTTCTTTTCCCTACCCAACTCGCAAGCTCTTTTTTTCATTGAGCACAGTTGTGGTACGGCGTAGACTTAAAAATAGCACACAGCTAAATTGAATGTATTTATGTTTATGGGGCTAGCCAACGGCAAAACGCACACAATTAAACAATTGGCTCGGACGTTAAAAGGCCGAGAATATTGCCAATAAAAACTAACCATTACACAAAATGTTGCATGTACACAGACAGTTTAAAATATAAGTTGTAAGTAGTTGCACATGTATAAACGCGCAATGTTTTTATTTAATATTATTAATACATCACTTATATTGTTTCTGTTGTTGTATATTATATTGGATACTATAGTTGTTGTATGATAAAGGGAAAATGCAGAGCGGTAAAAGGGGAACATCACTCGAGCAGAAGCGAGTGCAGCTATAATCAAATAGTAATGCCACACAACAAATGAACAAAAACAAACCTTACTTTGCTTTACTTTCATTTAATATGATATTCTACACGAGAAAACAATAATTAATAAAGATAATTTTATGTATACCCGGCATGCCTACGCAAGACTGTTACTTTAATATTGCGGGGGGCGCCCAAACTCTGAGTGTCCCTCTCTTTGTGATTGTTTAAATACAAACATATGCACATACATACGCACATCTGCACTTTTCTCTGTTGCTTGTTACGTCTTTCTGGTTGTACAGACACAAGCCTGACTGAACCCATACATAAATGTACATATGCACATCTTAATCAACATATGAACATACATATATATTTTGGTATTTTTATTCAATTTAAAATAAACACCTTCAAAATAACAAAACTAAATATGCCTATTGAGTGCAATGACATGGGACATGCAGCGGAAAACAAAAAAAAACAAATTCGCTTTCAATTAGAAGAGAGCTTTTTTCGAGCAGTAAAATTGTTACGACAGAGAAAACTGCGTTAAGTATAAGAGAGTATACTTGTGTTGGATAGTCGGTGGATGTGCTTACTATTGAATGTCAGCTGTGCGCTGTTTTGGTGCACGTTAGTTCACGCTGATAACAATTGTGAGATGTAGATTTTTCTCACAAACACTACCAAAAAGATACCTGCACATGTACATACATATGTATGTACATATATACAATTGAGGCAACTGGACAAAGAGAAGTTAAGACCCGACCGCGTACTATCCACATGACACACGATGTTCTTGAGATGTGGCTGCTTGTTAGTTGTTGTTAGTGCATTTATAGTTACATTTTATGTTTTATTTTTAATAAGGGTGCGTAATAATAATTTTAATTCTGCAAAAAATACAGCGACAAAATATCTTGCGCAGCGAACGAACGGAAAGCCCAACACACAAACCGAAAGCTTCAACGAAACGAAATGTTAGCAAAAAGTTCGTGAATGAAAATAAGCAAACCCACAACGAGACCGAAAGAGAGAGAGAAACATGAATCAGAGCGCAAGCCAAAACATACATACATACATACATAAATGACTTTGTGTGTCCGTGCTATACATCTGAATGTTTTCTCTGTTGGTCTCTCTCAATTTACATAGTTGTACTGCCGGCATTCGGCAGAAGCAGCAGCTTTCATTTGCTCTCTTGTTCTAAGTCTTTTGTTGTGATAATATGCGTTTGAAAAGGCAATGAGAAATATTTTAATGTTCCACTACGTACAGAATTGCATTCTGCAAAGTATACATTGCGATGTTCTGATTAAGTATATGTACGTATTTACATACATATATAGGAATATGTACTATTCATATGTAACCAATGATACATACATATGTATGCTAAGCACACGTATTTTTGTGTATACATTAATAAAGAACAACTTTACATACATAAGTGCAAGTTTTAATAATATTGTATGTTATCTTCTTTTGTAAGCATTTACCTATATTCTCTTATATAGCGTTCGTTGTTTTTATAGCGGTTTTAGCACAATACTCAAGCACATATTGCTCAGAATACATAACAATATAACGGCATTTTGGAAGACGCATTTAATGTTTTCATATGTTCAAATATACATACATACATACATACATACATACATACATACATACATACATACATACATACATACATACATACATAAGTGTGTTCACGTATGTACATATGCATGTACACACGCTTGTGTTCATGTATGTACGTAAAGGGATTTATAGTGGTACATTTGATTCAGCATCTCAGTGGAAATTTGAAATATTTAAATAACATTAATATTCTCAACAAGTTTGCGATATAAATGTGCGACACCCGCACATGAGCATTATCTCTAATCCGTATACAAAATACTGGAATTTTCCCCATTCACTCCGCATAATTCGCACCAACGACTTTGGCACATAACAAAGGACGAAAGGACTAAACAAATGATGCATGACGACATGACGACAACCGACACCCACTCACACGCGCTTGAACGCAGTAGGACAACAATGTTCTCTGCATAGGACTTTAACAATAAATTACAACAACAAAGTCAAGTCAAATTTGAAGAATGAACAAATAGCAAAGAGAAAGAAAAACGAGGACATAGCAAATAAAAAAAAAGCAACGCAGCAATAAGAGACATGCAAAGAATTTAAATTTATCCAAAATATGCAAATTTAATGACACTATCTTGGTATGCAAATTTCAAACAGTAGCAAAATCCAACAACAACAAAAACTCAAACAAATTGAAAAAATAGCCAGAAATCAACAAATATTAGATTTTCGCACACACCCACAATGCATACAATCTTGACCTGAAGCGCCAATGATTTGCATACCCTCGCAGAGACATGCATTTAACTTTCGACATATGACAGCTCTATGATGTAGTAATCCTATTTTATAAAAATTTGGTCAGCTTATATGGAACTGCACCAAACAAACTTCTTATAAAACAAAATAAGTTTTTCATATTGCTGATAGATTTTTAAACGCCCTTTCCCTTGGCAGCTATATAAATGTATCATGCAGTCGGGAGAGTCCGATAGTGGAATACCCTGTGGTAGTAGAGAACGCCACACAAATTTTCTTCTAATTATATTTGTGTTTTGTATTAGTGCTGTCTGCTTTGTATTTAAAAGTCTTAGCAACAATGAGCACGTTATTTTTAATCGAACTAAATGAAAACATAAAAAACAAATTTTACATTTATAACAAAAATCTGAGAAATAAATAAGTAAAGAATTTAAGCGCGCTATTACTGGTACTCGAACCACGAACCCACTTCTTGTATAATATGAATATGCATGTATGACGATTCAAACAGTGATAATTTGAAAGAGAGAGAAAGAGAGGGCGAAAACTCACTCTAATACAGCGCGAACTTACATGCATATGTATGTATATACATACATATGTATGTGTTAAAGCATAAACGGATAAGAACACAAAGCAACAACAACACAACACATTAAATTGAAGAATTGAATTATTGAGAGGTATAAAGGGCGAAAACTCACAACAAAAACACATTGAATTAAAGAATTGAATAATTGCGTATATCTCCCGTGTTTATTATCCGATCTTGATGAAATTTTCACAATGCATTGATATTCATTCAAGTATTGTTCGTGCTAAATCTGTAGCTTAATAATTTCCAGTGTTATGTATTGTGCAAAGGGGGCGTTGGTATTAATAATATTACATATCAAATAATGATAAATAAAATGGAGTTAACATAACTACAGAATAAAAGTCAAAGCAAATGTTCATCGACTATTATCATCTAGACAATGTACTGTCAAACTTTTCATTGCTTAGTAATAGTTCGGTGAATGAGTTGTTTATGAGTACGTAAAAAATTTTAAACAAAAAGCGGAAATTGGAATTGGAATTAATGTTCACAGCGTTGTAGACGCCATTTGGCATATGTAGAGTTGTTGGTAGTTTTATTGCTATCGATGGTGCTGCATAATCTATTTCGGGGGCATTTAGAAAAGGTCAACACATGTAGTTATTTTCACTGTTCTCCCACAGCGTCATTGTAATAAGCTTCCGAAAGGAAGCTGCGCGGGGAAGTAAAAATTAAATATTTCCCGATAACATATTAAATGGGTGAACACATGAAATTAAATTTTTTCTGAACGCCAATACGCAAATCGGTGTCAACGACATTCCGCAACAGACTTGCATTTTATGAGCTAAGCTTGTTATATAACTACGTCAATAAACTACGTCAGTAAACTTATGAGCCCTTCCAATAATCTAGCTCAATTTGATGAGTTTCGAAGAACAAAATATATTCCTGCCCAAGATGAATATGCGTAATTGATAAGATATCTTTGAAAGCTAATTGTTGGGCCTTCAGTTAAGTAACGAGAAAAGATATTATGTGCAAAATACGTACGAATATTAACTTTAAAGAAATCTATAAGAACAATACAAAGCGCGACCATTGATTTTAATATACACAGCTTACATATACATGCAGCATACATATGCATACATATGTATGTATATATTCCATTTCAGGCAGACACAATGAATCAATGACAAACCTCGTCAACCAGCTCTGAAATGAATGGAAAAGCAACATAAGCACTTTAAATCCTTTAGTTAAACAAAAGAAGTCAGCACAATGGCAATTCAGTGGCCGAACATGTATCCTGGGGCAGGTTGCGGCTGCTTCTTGCTGGTATTATGTACACTATGGATTAGCGCCGATTAAACATGGAAATATTGGCAGCCTAATAACTATCGCTCCTGGCTCTAATCAGAGTATGTAATACTACAAAAAAGAGGTCAGAGGCAGTGTTAACTACTGTTAGATAGTATCTAAAGATACTCTCCACCTTTTTGCACCTTTTGAACATTTTGTGAATTTAGTGTTTTGCTTATCGAAGTTTTATGGACGGTGACGATACATATTTTTAAAATAATTTGTTTCCGTATTGTCAGACGATGAGATCACACAAGAATGCTTAGCCCTTCCTTCTATCGATGCTCGTGACCTTTGCTCTACATTCTTTTAAAGCTTATAACTCACACAGAAAATTCTCTGAGAGCATACATACATAGACAATGACTGTAACTGAAACTCAATATACATACATATATACTTGAAACAAATTGTAACAATGAACTAAAAGATGGCGTCCATAACAAGAAAACTCGGCAAAATCCCTTAAAGACATTTTTAAAAAAAGTAATACCCATACACATCAACATTGGCCTTATTAACTAAGAGAAACCAAATTGTTATTCTTGCATTGCGCTTAAATTGTACAATTGAAGAAATTGAATATTGTACTTATAAAAGAACAACAAAGTTTTGACAAATATAATTGTATATGTATGTACTTGTGCATATGTATGTGTACGTACGGGAGGGCCCGAAAGTAAAATACCCAACGCAATCGAAACTCTGGCAACGAACTAAAGTCAAAAAACGCGTGGGAAAATTGAAAAATCTAAATTCAAATTTACTAATTAATGCATTGAATATTTTGTTAATAAACGAGGCGACTTCTTACGTGGGATTCCAACTCGGGACCTCGTCGAGTTTCAGAGTCGGGCACTCTTACCAGTGAGCTACAAAGTAAACCTTTTTTGGTATGCTTAAATGCCTGCCTGTCTGCACTGAAAGACACGCGTCAAAAACGAAAAGCAAAAACAACAACGCAAAGGTTCCGTTAATCCTTTTTCTATTGCGTTTTGTGTTCGACAAGCGCGCGCCACTCTGCGTATAGAAAGGGTATTGCAAGACATTTCCGACTAATAAAGAGAATATGTTGTTATACAATCAACAAATATTTTCGTTATTGTTATAATAAACAACATATTCAATTACCTAATATTTATAGTTTAAAGTCATTTATTAAAAACTGATTAAAACTTCGCTTAAACAGCGAAATTAGTGGAACCAAAAAATGAAGGGTATACAAGTTTCTATATGTAAAAATGTTTTACTTCAATTTTTTGATCTTTCTTTTTCTGCTGCTGTTTTCTTCTTCTTGTCGCTCACAAGTCTTCCAAGTCGGTAGCGACAGAATTTTTGTGCACACGCGAGAGGGAGACAGCAATATCAGAATTTTTCTTAGAAGAGTACAGCGATACGGGAAAGGGAATTTCAGTTTACAGGGTATGTAAATATATGCGTGTAAGGCTTGCCGGTTACTTGCTGGTTTGCCAATGTATAAAACAGACGACAAAATACTTGATTGTTCTTGTCTGTGTTATACACTGTCAAACCAACAAAAACAAGCGCAAGCAAATAAAAACAAGCGTAATTTTCATTACGCGTCCTTCTGCATGTTACGTACTCTTTTTTTAGCGAACCTTATATACATATGTATGTACTCACAGGGTATAAAAATGGTAAATAAAGTAAAATTTATTATCTTTAAGAAACATATTGGCAAATTATATACATAAATAAATTTTGGATTTGCTGTACATAGCCAGCGATTGTTAGTGGCAAAATTTTGTTTCTTCGAGTAGAAACTGCAAAGGCTGCCACATAATTTATCGTGGCCGAAAATTCATTGAATGCAGTATCAAATTGTTGTTGAAAGTCTGACTGCAATTGCGGGAAAGCCCAATTGGGGCTATAAAAAGTATTTATTACATTTCTTTATTGGAAGTTTGGTTACATATAAAATGAAAAGTTCTTGTGGGGGGTAGAACATTAATATTGTTTTTAATTGAATGCGACTTTAACTTGATTCAGTTTAAAGCCACATTTTTTCGAAGTGACGTTTGGTTTTGTGAATTTAAGTGAAGCCAGGCCAAGTACTAGTAAACGTCGCGGTTACCAAAAAGCACTTAGCAGATTTCGTTTAAAAATAATTTCAAAGCCTGCAAAGAAACAAAAAAAAGTAACGCAGCTAAAAGTAAGATTGAAATACTAACCTGGAGATACTCTGTAGCACGTATGATGATTTTACATTACCAACTTTGTTACACCTTATATATCAAAAGCAAAACTTTTAATAACATCCACAACAAAAATTCGCTTTAAGGAGGCAATGAATATATTAGTAAATAATAATTAAATAAATTAAATATATATAATTATAAGTTAACAAATTTTGAAAAGCAGATCCACCATTATACAAACAGGCAGGGAATGAAGTAAGGGAGATAAAATGTTATTAGCAAAATTCACATGTGTACATATGTATGTACATATGTATATTCTTTTACTTCCGTACAGATTCAATACAACCATTACATAACTCATTTTACCGAGTGCTGGGAATAAAAACAAAAGCAACACCAACAAACATAAGTGTAGTGAAGCACTTTACTTTGATACCTGGGTTTGAAAACTGCATTAAGTTTAATTTCTCCCAGAAGCAGAAGCACATACTGAAAAGCTAGCTGCAAGCAGTCGATGTAGCAAAAATTAAAAATTTTACGACTTCTGCTACCTTGATCTAAGCATTTTAAGCAGTTTGCGTCGTCCTCTAGCTTTAATAAGCATAGCTAATAAAAATAAAAAAAAAAACAGTAACAAATTAAATAATTGCGCCATTTTCATTATTTCCATATCAGCGTTTTTTGTTGTCGATTAACAAATTTTTAATCGACTTCAGCCAGCTATTACTTTGACAAGATTGCCAGACTTCAAGAAGAAATGTAAACAACAGACAGCCGGCGGCGCTAACATATTACTAGCGCTGTTACTTAACAGCTGTGTTAAGGCGACAGCGCTGCATCCCTGTCATGAAAAGTCAGCTGTGATGAACATTCTTGGCGCGCTGGTATTGAATTAACATTTGTCGTAACTATGTCGAGAAAACAAACAAATAGTAAATTCACACCACTGCACAATACTCGTACAAAACGCATTTGTATTGAGCGTGTCAAGGCGACGACCAAAAGTGCGAGCGGAAAGCAAATGAGCGAAAGTGCTTTCTGGCCGGACAACGATGCCAGTTTCTTTTCCCACATAACACTGGAGGACGTGTTTAGCGGCCAAGATGATATAGTGCCTGGACCTTTTGGAAGTCAAGATAACGCTGAATCGGATGATAGTCTTTTTGCTGATATGGTGCCCAGCCCAGTTGAGGCGCCTGCAAATAAAACTGTTCAAAATAAATTCGAGGAACGAAATCCTAAGGTAATTAACAAGCCTCCAGTTGGGGCGTCTGAAATTAAAACTCTTTATAACAAATGCGAGGAACAAAGTTTTAAAGTAAATAACATGCCTGACTTTGGCATTACTGAAGTGGAGGATATTTTCCATGGCGCTGTTGATAATAGCAGTCCAGAAGTGCAAAGCACGCAAATCTTCTTGAATGCGATGCCTGAGTCACCAGAGTCACCAGAGATGAACCAGGACACGAAGAGCAAAGAGGAACAAAGTTTTAATGTAATTAACGATTTTGACATTGCTGATGTGGAGGATATTTTCCATTGCGCTGTTGATAATAGCAATCCAGATGTGCAAAACACGCAACTCTTTTTGGATGCGATGCCTTGGGTAGTGCCAGAGACACCAGAGACAAAGCTGGACACGGACAGCGAAGACGAATACATGTCCATGTCCCACTCAATGTCGCTTATATCTACATCGATTATAGATGGCATTGTTCAGGGCACACAATACGAAACAAATGAGACATTAAAGAATCGCTCAATGCTAGAAACACAAAATGACTTGGATGGACTTGATCAGTTAGATTGGCAGACTCAGGCATTTCCCGAATTTGAAAGCAATAAGGAAGATAGTTTTCCAAGTAAGGGCAATTTCTATGGGCTACCGGATAAAGTGAAAAATTTAATATTTGATCACAAAGGAATCAAAAGTTTATATGGTAAGTCAACGTTAAAACAATTATTCCAGATAATAATAAGAGTTACATTTTTAGAGTGGCAAAACGAGTGTCTTAATCTACCTGCCATTCGAAAGCGCAAGAATCTGATTTATGCACTGCCAACAAGTGGCGGAAAAACTTTGGTTGCCGAAATTTTAATGCTACGCGAGCTGCTCTGCCAGGAACGTAACGTTCTGTTCATATTGCCATATGTGTCCATAGTACAGGAGAAAGTCAGTGCCATGTCACCGTTTGCAATTGCAATGGATTTCATTGTAGAAGAGTACACGGCGGGCAAGGGCAAATGTCCACCACAGCCACAGCGCAAGAGACGTTCTCTTTTTATTGCGTCAATTGAAAAAGGTGCCGTTCTGATGGACAGCTTGATTGATGCGGAACGACCCCACGAGATTGGTCTGGTGGTTGTGGATGAGCTGCATTTAATTGGTGAACGTGGACGTGGCGCCACACTAGAAGCATTTCTCACTAAAGTGATGTATTTGAATGGTATGTACAAGCTCTGAAGCAGACTTACCTCGAAGCATTAGTTAATCATCAAATCTTACAACTTTTACAGCAAACATTCAAATTGTGGGTATGAGCGCTACTATTGGCAATCTAAATGAAATTTCTGCCTTTCTTAATGCGGATGTGTATACCCGAGGCTTTCGGCCTGTAGAGCTTAAGGAATACATCAAGTGTGGCAATGAGATACTGGAAATTAATGCTTCTGGAAAAACGCCTGAGGAAATTTTCGTAGTAAGCCGCAGCGTCAACTACAATGTAAGTACAGCTCAAGTTTTGAACTTTGCATGGAATAATTTTATTGACCTTCTATTGCAGTATAGTCCCGCTGTTAAGCTTGCTGATCCTGATCATCTAGCTGGGTTGGTTAGCGAATGTGCGCCGGAGCACTGCTGCCTTGTCTTTTGTCCCACACGCAAGAACTGCGAAAATGTCGCATTACTCCTGTGCCGCATTGTGCCTAAGCAAAAGTTTTTTAAACATCGTCAGAGTGAAAAAGTCGATCTCATAAATGCATTGGAAGCGATGTGTGGCATTCTAAGTCCGGTGTTGGCTAAAACACTGCCCTATGGAATTGCCTATCATCATTCTGGACTCACAACAGACGAGCGCAAATACATTGAGACAGCCTACCGCTTTGGTGTCATAACGGTAATCTGTTGCACATCCACATTGGCCGCGGGCGTTAATCTACCTGCCAAGCGTGTGATTATACGCGCACCCTATGTGGGCCAAGAATTTTTGACCCTGTGCAAGTACAAGCAAATGGTTGGACGCGCTGGTCGCGCAGGTCTTGGGGAGGCGGGTGAAAGTATTCTCATTGTGCAGGGGAAGGACAATATGCAAGTAGGAAATATGTTCTTCTCTCCCATGGACAAGGCAATGAGCTCGTTGGACCAACTGGAGGCCATTGGCTTGCAGGTAAGTCTGATTGCTTATTTATTTTAGTCACGGAGAAGACATTAACATTACTTCTAGTCTTTAATACTTAGCGTTATTGGGTTAAAGCTTGCCGATTGCCGACTTGACCTGAATCGCCTAGTCAACAGCACACTGCTGGCCGTACAGTCTGGAGCATTGAAAGTAACTGTAGATGAACTTGTGCATCGCATTCTGCGTGATATGTTTATAAACAAAGTGCTACAGCTAAGCGAAAATGTGGCCAAAGCAAAACTAAATAACTCTGAAGTTATGACCACGCAAGATATCAACCAAAGCAGTCGTTCTTCCGAAACAAATCGTCACCTGCTTATTAATCGGTCCACACGCTTTGAATTGACTAGCATTGGTCGCGCAGCCTACAAGGCGGGCATTGATTACAAACGTGCCTTTGCCATTCATGAGGAGCTAAAAAACGCACAGCAGCAACTTATTCTCACAAGCTATGTCCATTTGCTATATTTAGTTGTCTGTTTCAATTCGAATGAGCGCGGTGATGAATTGTTTCCAGCGGATGCTAGTATTCTCTACCGTGAATTCACATCTCAGCCGACACCGACACAGGCATTATTTAAACAATTGGGCTTTACCGAAGCCCATGCCGTCAGGTTGGCCAAAACTCAGTCGGTGCAAGGTCCATTGGCTCTGCAGTTAAATCGTCTGTACAAAGCGCTAATACTGGTCGATGTATTGGACCTGTTGCCTTTGCCCAATATAGCCAGCAAATACAACATCGAACGAGGCACACTGCAAAATCTCATCAGTCAGTCAACATCAGCAGCTAGTGCTATCGGCAGACTTTGCGAGCAAATTGATGAATTTTGGTTCTATAAACCTTTGTTTGAACGCATTAATCACAAAATAGATTGCTGTGGCACTCTGGAATTGGAGCCGCTGCTCGAACTGCCTGGAGTTAAGATTGTAGGTGCTTATTTCAATAATCATTAAGTAAGTTTAATACATTTCAATGTTTTAGAATCGCGCAAAGCAGCTCTATGGGAAGGGATTCAAAACCATTGAGGATGTGGCTAAAACACGGCCTATGTCCCTTGTGAAAGCCGTTGAATTTATGTCATTAAAAGTTGCCACTGAAATTATATCTGCAGCCAAGGTTTGTCTAAGACTATGTTCACTTTAAAAATAAAATCTGCACTATTCTATTCATTTTTCATTTTTAAGATAATTTTAACGAAAAAGTTGGATCACCTGGAGGAGGCAACGGAGGCACTTAGGATTTGTTTATGCACTACAGATGAAACACAAACTAAAAATTTATAAATGGCTAATTGTAAGTCAGAAATTATTGTTTTAATTTTGTTTATCATATTTTTAATTTTGCTCAAGCACTGATCTTGAATGTTGAACATGTGTAGCTTAAAAGTTATGTGAACGCAATTTAAGCATTCTAAATTTAAATTAAGAGCATTAACCTTTTTATTTTCGATTATTTGTGGATTTAGCTAACTTCACTCACGTTCAAAAAGGCAGTGGGTGGTCTTGTTTCTAGCATACTTTGTAAAATTTAGCTGACAAAATTTGAATTTTTCTTTGTCTCTTATCACGAGAATTGAGTATTATAATGTTTATATTAATTTTGTTTATGTACGTTTTTTTTGATACTTATGTCTGAATATACTTTAACTATAAAAATACAAGTACGTTGCGGCTAAGAAACTAAAATATATATAAAAGATAGTTGAGAAAATATGTTGCCTAGGCACCTGGAACGCTTTCTTATTGTTGAAAGTTATTTACATCTTCAGCTGCAAAGAAAGAATCAACCACAAAAAATTGTTAGTAATTGTTAGGATTATTTGTCGCATCGCATCATTACCTTTTGTCACAGACTTGTTGCCACGATCGACTAATATGAAAAATCGTCGTAGAAATGTTGAATAGGTCGTGCGCCCATATCGGATCCTCTCACTGCGCCTCCGGCAGCGTATTCGTGTCTATGTGAACGCGAGGTCTGCGACGGGGCAACCGCTCGGCGACGTATATCTGTCGATGAGAAATAGGAATCACTACTATGAAGATAGCTCGCTGGTTGGGACTGTGATTGTGACTGTGACGGTGACTGCAAAGCGGATGCGATGGATGATGACGGCGAATGATTCTGATTTTGATATATGGATGCCTGCTGATAATTGTTGCTATGACCCGAAAATGGATTGTAGGCACCGCTCTCTGGTGGAGCTGCATACGCACTGGCATAGGGCCTTGGACCTTGATAGCTTGCATGCTCTGGTGTAAGCTGATGCTGATGTGGATGTAAATGCTGTGGTGTAAGCGGTTTAAGCGTGGGATCGAGTGCATCGTTTAGCGTCACATCGTAGTCGTTCTCATAGAGTTCGTCCAGATTGAGCTTTGCCGGTTGAGGCTCTGGTCGACGTGGCGTGACCGATGTGGGCAACGCACTGCGTGGCGGCAGCGTCGATGGCGGTGGTGGAGGCACATCTTCACGTTTACGATCACTATCACGTTCACTGTTAGTGGTCGATTGCTCGCCACGCAGCAGCGGTGCACCATGCTCCAACAGGCGCACACCCGATATGGTTGAGCCCATGTCAATGGGCGTGCTCTCTGTGGTTCGCGCATCGACCAGTTGTTGCTGTCTCACTGCGACCCCTACTGGCTGAAGGCCACGTGGCAGATAGGGGCTACCCCCACGTGATGGTAGGAAGGGTCGCTTAACCACACGTACCGATGCAGGCCGCAGTGGCTTTGCCGGCGCTGCCGGTGCTAGCGGCTCTTCGGCCTCATCGAGTTCTGGCTCTTCA
Source organism: Drosophila putrida (assembly GCA_037043535.1). Classification (NCBI taxonomy): domain Eukaryota; kingdom Metazoa; phylum Arthropoda; class Insecta; order Diptera; family Drosophilidae; genus Drosophila; species Drosophila putrida. The sequence continues at coordinate 88,803 of JBAMBI010000819.1, forward strand.
ACGGGGTCCGTCTCCAGTGGGTCCTCTTCCGCTTGCTCCTTCTGTAATAAGGCCGCTGGTGTTGTCTTGGGCGTGGACAACGCCCGTTGTCTTGTAAACTGAGACAATTTTTGATTGCGTTTTGCTGTTGCCACCGAGTTGCCTCTTAAACGAGGAGGTGGAGTAACCGGTAGTTGTTCCGGCTGCTCCTCAATGGCAGGCTCCACATTCTCCTCTTCTTCACTCTGTACTATTGGCTGTCGTGGGCGCTGTGGACGCTTTCGCACTGCCGGCCCCGATGCTTTGGGCCGTAAACGCTGTGATCGCGTAGGTGTTGTCTTTTCCTCATAGTCCACATCGTCCACAAAATCTGGCTCAGCTGTTGGCGGTGCACGTGTTCTGCCTCCTTGAGGGCGCTTTTGGACTCCTGACGTTTCCTTGCGTTCGGGTTCATAATAATCCTGATCGTCTAGCAGTGGCTTTTTATCTGTCACTGGTTTGCGGAGCGTTGAGCGTGTAGGATGCTGTTTTTGATCTCGGGGTGACGCAGTGCGTCTACGTTGAGAATTCCTTGCCGGCTGTGGTGGTTGCTCGTAGTCTTCCTCATTTTGCTGCTGCTCTTGATCGTTATCTTGATAGTAATCGGCATCCTCAGCAGTTGCTTGTGTGGTGGCCGTGTTCTTCTGTACAGGATAGGAATACTTTTTCTTTTCATTAATTGGCACGGGTCTTGCAATGCGTGGAGGTGCACGGGGGCGAGAATAGACGGAGGCAGGTGCCGCCTTTGGCGTAATAAACTCTGTCAATGGCTTAGGCGTTGTTTTCACCTTCTGTGGTGTTTGCTCCTCGGCTGCCTCCTCCTGATCCAGCTCATAGGGCTTCTCGTACTCGTCTAGCTCATCCAATACATCTGCCGTAGACGGTGTGGTACGTTTTTCGTTATTACGTCTTCTGCCAGGGGTACGTCTGGGCTCTTCAGCGTCACGATCCTCATTAAAGCTACGTCGTTCGTCTGCGCGTCCTGGTTTGCGAGGGGATGACTTACCACGACCGCCACTCACTGAAGATGGCTTACCACGACGTCCCCCTGGTCGATTGCGACGTTCCTCATAGTACTCTTCGCTCAGGTCTTCCTCATCCCTATAACGATTACGGTTGCGTCGCGTGGGTTTCACCTCGACGCGCTTTTCGTCATATTCATCGTCATATTCCAACGGCATCGGCTTGCGCGGACGAGGTCGTGGCTTGCGACGAGTTCCACGTTCTTCGTAATAATCGTCCTCATATTCATCTTCATCATAGTAATCATCTATCGGCCGGCGACCGTAAGGACGGAGATAAGGACGCTGTGGCCGACGCCTTGGCTGCGTTGGAGGCGGTTCTGTAGTGGTTGTGCTGGTCGACGTCGTCGTAGTTGCCATGTACAGCTCATCGTTCCTGTTAAATATTTCAAATACCAAAAATATGAGTTATCAAAGCAAATTTTATCTAAATAAATCAATCAAGAAAATATATCAATAAGCTACTGTTAAAATAGTTACACCAAACTAAAATTTGTATTTCACAATTTATAACACAACTTATAACTTATAACATCTTATAACGGTCCAAGCCATGCCCTGCTTACCTGTTCCAATATTTTTGAGATCCCTCGCAATCTACATCGGAGGCAAAATGACAGATAAAAGTGCGCTGATCAAAGGCTGTGAAATTGGCACACAGAAAATCGTGACGAATGCCATAAACGCAATGATGATAAATCTGCAAAGAAGACAAAATCGATTAGTTTAAATCGAGCACATCTTAAATTCCTAATCCTATTTACGGGATGTCGTAATGGAGGTGCGAAAAGCATTTGTTTCGCCTGGCACACGAATTTCAATTTGAGGTCAAGATCGACATGCAGACAAGTTTTTTTGTTTTGTTTTTGGCTTCATGTTTGGGCACGTAAGCCACAAGTCGTCGACAGCAAAAGAGAAATTACTGGATAGGAATTACGTGGTTGGTTATTTTACTCAATGTTCAACTTGGCCAAATCGAATATCTCTCCATTTCTCGATCTTCATTCCCGGTGTGACTTTGGGCACATGGTAAATTTTTCTCCCTCAAATAAGCGTTATCCCTCTTGTATTCTGGAGTATCTCAGAATTTTTTACGAAGCAATTCTTAAATTTAATTTATTTATGTGATTTTGTACAAACCTGACATTTGTACTCTATGGAGGCGTAGAAGCCATCGTGCAATCCCTCGCATTTAAAGTGAATCTCATCCATGGGCGGTACGGTAGACAAAAAAGGATAGCTTGAAAGGTTGTAGCTGTAATTTGAAGAAGATTAAAATGAGATTATTGCCTATACAATTAAATTATATATGTAAACTGTTTTAAATAAGATTATTATAATATTTTACCCTCTCAGTTCTCGTGGCAAATTTGGATCCCAGATATAATCGATTTGAGGTATGCCAGTCAACTTAGAATTTTTCGAAAGCGTCACATTGTCCGACTGTAAAAAATAATCATTTTCAGTTACATCATCATTAAATACTTGCAACTCAAAGGATTCACCTTGTTGTCATCACTATCACTTGTAGATACTTGTGGCAAGTCCTCCTTTTCTGTTTCATAATCTGGGATTCCTGTTGTTGTTGTGCTGGTTGTAGAGGCAGGTGTTTTTGCAATGGAAACCTTTTTAAAGGGCAGGGCAGCATCCGTGGATGCCAGCAAACCCAATAACAGCACTGTCAAGTAACAAAATATTTCAGTTGCATCAGACTTTTATTTAATTGCATAATCGGAGCTCTCTTTTTTCTTGTCGTGTCAGATGCGATTGCATTATATCACTGACAACAAATTCGTAGCAGTATTTTGCTAATCCACTTTGTAAATAAACTAAGATTAAGTTATTACATTGCCCGAACCTGAACATTTATTTTATTTTTGGCACGAACAACTCACCTGTTGCTGTTGTGAACAGCCAACGTTTGGCCCTCTTCATGGTAATGACTCTTTAGTATCTTTTGTTTTTATATTTCCACCTTTGCCTTGCTAGGAAAAAAACAACAAATAATAAAATGTTATGCAAATTTAACAACAAAAAGGAACAAATTTGCTAAAAGCTTCGGGCGTGCTTTAAAAAGATTTATGCTCTAAGTATCGCGAGCTGCCTTTACGTTGAGTTCTTCGCTTGTTTAACATTTTCGGCACGCATGTCTGACGTCCCAGTCAAAGTTTTTCTTTGTTATGGATATTCCCAACAACTCTGCACATTGCTTTTTTGATTAACGTTACTCTTTTAACTGGCAAGCATTGAATGAATAGTCTTATTTTTAAAATTGAAGACGGAAAAGAAACGCATATCTTGATACTGTATTTGGCTATAGAAAGTGTTCTAGGCTGATTTAAAAAGTCTTTGAATGGGAATGCAAAACGTGCACTGATTGAAAATAAATTTATAATATTAAGTTTTCCTCCCAAATGTCTTTTAGATACCATATTATAATAATTGTTTTTTATACAAATGTATTGCTTTTCTAAGTCTCTCTTTCTGTATTCAATGACTTTGTTAAATTTTTGTTATTTTTAAGGCTTATTTATGTTGGAGTAATTGCATAATTAGCTACTGCCTTCAATGTCACTTACGTAAGGCGCAGTGAAAGGGCAACAATGCCTAGACTTATAAACAAATAATGCATAACTATATCAAATTGAAAAATAAACTATAGTTACAGTTACAATTACAGAGCTCCAACACTTTCATTTTCCATGCGTTTTAATTAAGTGTGCAAATAGCAAAAGTCAAAACCAAAATGAAAATCAAAATATAAAATCAAAAGCGTCTGCTACCATAAAATGTAAGTGCTTAATTTATTTATATGGATTTCATTTAAACACAGTATATAGTACTGATGTGGCTACAAATTCCAATCTGCCAAGCACCTGCAATAAAGACAACAGGCAGACAGACGAAGAGGTAGAAAGAGAGAGAGAGAGCGATAGATAGATAGATATATGTATACATAGATAGATAGATGGATGGGAAGAGAGAGAGAGAGAGAGAGGATTGTCTTTATGGTTGATTTAAACACGAATACAAATCGAAGACAATGCGATGTTAAAAATCAAGGGAGCATTGTAATTTGACAGTTTGTTATTGTCTTTAGTACATTAATGCATACACCAGATAAACTGCTTTATTAGCATTGTTTATTGATTTGCCAAAAGTTTGTTTATTCATCCACCCCACAGATCATTGAAGAACGGGGCGTATGTGCAATGAGCAATTCAAAATGTCAGTCGGCTCGACTTGACTTGTATTGAGATTTTCAGTTTAGCCCAGCAGGAAACTTTATTGGAATGCACGATATGCCAACTTGGAGGAGATCCTCGACTGCCTTTCATTTATTCATGGCACAAGATGGTTTGGAAATACTGTTAGTTGGATTTTGTATGACGAAGACGTCTTGTTTTGTTTGCGGGCTTTAATGCTTCATTGGGTTGTTCAAAGATTCACCGTTCACACCCCGCTCCAAAATTAAAGTGTGTCGCGCATTTTAAGTAGATTTTTATTTTTTATTGATATTTGTATGTATTTTTTGGTACTGTATGTGTGCGTTGAGTTAATATGATGTAGACGGCCTTAAGTGGTGTGCAATATCTGACATTTTTGGCTGGGCTCTTAAAAATCTGACAAAACATGACAATCAGCAGCGTGCTTAGTTTCTGCATTAAGCTATAACCAACTGGTTCTGTTAATGTTGCAGCAAATAAACCAATGTAAACAACCTAAGGCAAAAAAAGAGCGAAGACTTGGTATATATTTAATTTTTAAGCCGAATTTGAATAAGTTCTCTTTTAAAGTTAAACAATTAAGTTAACTGCATAAAGATAATATTCAATGTGTCTGCTTAATCTTGATCTCATTTCTCTTACTCAGACACCAGATAGCTTTTATCAAGATCCGTTGACTGTTCAATGCCCTCTTCTTTAACGTGTTCCAAATACGTTCATATTTATGCTTATATGTACATCTAAGCCATTATCTGAAATGTCTAAGGTCAGATTCGAACGCTTTTTGAATTTTATGATAAATAGCCATATTAAACCAGTCAAAATTATGGTTTAGCTTTTGTTTTTGCTGCATTTCCAGTCTTATAATTCTGTTGATCGATAATATAATAATAATACAAGCATATTAATCTTCACAGCCCACGTTTGATCGGAGACAGCTTAGATTAGTTTGTTGGTGTGTCACAGTTCGATGTTGTTAAATTGGTTGAGCCAAGTTCAAATTCAAGGCTAAGCGCGACGACTTACAAATTAATTAATACCGGTAAATCGTTCATGTATTGTAATTATTTATATATTTATTGTCTTTGTGTTATGTACCAAATTTAAAATATACATTTAATAATTCTTAAATACAGTCACTGCAACGATCACACTTTCGTCACCAACATCAATTTATCTCAGCCGGAAAAGGAAATAAATAGTAGAGCAAAGTCACATCACAGGAAGCTTTAATTAGATTTTTGCGTATTTTATCTTTGCATTTAAACGTTCGTTTCATAGTTCTGTTTGGTTTTTATGAGAGCAAGCTCCTTGAATTTGTGCAAATTTGCCAGTTTTTCACATAATTTAACAATAAATTCTATCTATGCGTTGGGTTTTTTCCAAGTTGATTTTGGCCAATGACGATAGCTCATTAACGTGTTAGCCAGCCTTAGACAATAAGTGGCGTTTAGAATCAGAGATAGAATATTATTAAGGTCATTCACAAGCCGACTCACAGTCACAGTCATAGTCATAGTAACATTTGCAGTTAGATTCAAACAATGGATAATTAGAATAAAGTTTTGAAGCATTTATTTTATTTTGGCTTGCATTATTCATTACTCAAAGGTCACAGTGCCTCGAGACTCGACGAGAGATTCAGTAACAAGTTGAACCTGTGTCTGTCTTAATTAACTCTCGATTTCATTTCCATTTCTAACCGCTTGAAGTCAAATTTCTTTGAAATGTATCGTCGAAACGACGTCAGCAACAGGTTTCGCCAGATAGTTTTTCCTTTTTATTTGACTTGATAATATTTAATTTATATTTCAAGTCTCTTCAACCGGTTGCTTCTCTGGCGGCAGAGGACCATTACTGATCTTCGTTGAGTGCCGGTTCCCCGGTCGACTCGTCTGTTGTGTTGTCACTAAAAATTAGCATCTCTGGGCCACAGCGATTGGATTTTTGAATTTTCTTTCATTTTATTTATTTATTTTTATTTTTTTTTTGTGGCCTTTCAAGGTCGGTGCTGCTGTTTTGACTTTTGATTTCTGTTGAATTTTGTGGTGCAGATTTTTATTGTTTTTTTGCTGTCTAGCATAGTATTATATAATAAAGCTAACATGGACTTTGCTAATTTTCTGATTTTTGTTTGTTTGAATTAAGTTTTCAGTTTTTTACCTTATATTTAATACATGTTAATCCTATCTATCTTTAGTATTCTTTAAACTTGAATTTTATTATTATTTTTTTGACAACACATTTTCCTTATCATCTTTACTGCTTTAGTTTGAGAGAAAATGAAGTTTTTGTCTGGAAAATCGTTGCTAGTTTCAATTAGTGTCTTTTTGCAAGTTTTCTTTAATTGCTGCCGTTTGTTCAGCAAATAAGTTAATCGTCAATTCCGGTTGCGATTATTTTAGTTGATTTCAGCTTGGCAAGCTTATGTGGTTGTGAGAAGCCAACTATGTATATAAGTAATTTTAACAAAGCTCAAACAACCATATAATTTTCTATCTTAATTTGTGCTTTCGAGTATTGTAATCAACAAAAATAATTTTTAAAATCTTTAGGAAAAATGTAAATGAAGAAAATGAGAGTTAAATAGTTTTGCAAATAAATAAAACATATGTGTAACTATATACATATTAACATTTATAAATATATATTTATATAGATGCACATACAAATGTCGCAAATGGATGAAAGTAAGATTTCAAAAAATGTTGTTGCAACTGAAGTTGCTGTTGTTGTTGTTGTTGGTAATGATGAAAGTAAAATCAGCGCAGTTTTGTTTGGCCGTTTGGCAAAGATGCGCACAGTAGGAGTTGCAAAATACAAAGAAAATAGATACAAAATGAGCATAAACAATTAATTGCAATTGTTTGTGTGTTTTTTTAGCAAGTAATGCATATCGACAACAATGGGTTTGAGTAAGTAGTAGTATACAGCAAGTAGTGTTGCTGTTACAACAACAACAAATTGTACATGGAAAATAATTAGCTACGCTTGAGATAATTTTTCAAAATTTTACCAAGAGATTTGGCCCTGAATGACCAAGAGGATAGCTTGCAAATTGTCAGATATGATTTTATATATCCAAATTATACTCTTACCTTACGCACTACCGGAATGACATTATCTAAATAGTCCACAAGAGTTTTGAATGCTTATATGTATTATTTCCAAAGAAATATTGAACAAAATGGTGCTTTTAATACAGCATCAACAGAAAAATGTTTACAATTAACTGTATACATTCACAACAATTGGCAGACAGAGAGCGAGAGAAGAAAAACACAAACTGAGAGATAGACTGAGAGAGGATGAGATAGATGTTATGTGAGACATGACAATGTATTTGTGTGTTTTGCAGTTTGCTGCAAGGTGTGCGTGTACTTGTGAAAACTTGTTGGTTGTTTTTCTTTTATTCAGAAAACACTCGCGCTTTTAAAAACAAAGTATCAAAAGGATTAGTTGGAGAATTTTCGTTAATATTGCACAATTTTGGTTAGGGTAGTTGAATAAATGCCCGAGTTATTAAAAGTATTACGACACTAGTATATAAGATTTTCACACAGTTGCAGCTGCATTTGCGTTTCGCACTTGATTGACTTTTTCTTTGCTTTTTATTTTGACAATAACAAAACGTTGGCGTTATTAATTTATATATGAACAACTTTTGCTGCTAGCCATATATATATGTACATATATATTTTATATAATTTTTACAGCACAACAATGCCAAACGTACACACACAGAAAAACACAAGCTTACACTCTTTATGTATATGTATAGACACTTGTGCGATTGCTGCGCATGCGCAGCGTCACTTAAAAGTTAACCACGCCCACTTACTGTTGCCAACGTGTCTTGGCTGCCGTTCACCAGGCTGACCGTTTGCAGACTGAAATTGCAGACTGTTGGCCAACTTTGCTTTGGCATAAAATCGTATTTTGGTATCGAATCAAAGCTCTATCTTGCTAATTTGGTTTCCAGTCGCAAGTCTCGGAAACAGGTTTCTTGCCGCTTCGTCGCAATGGCTTTGCGCATGCGCTCGGCTTAAAGAGAGAGCCGAAGAGATAGAGAGGGCAGAGAGTGAGAGAGCTAGCAGCAGCTCGAGTTGAGAGTGTGATTGAGCTTTTCATTTATCATAGCAGTTGTTTTGTTACAGTTTTCCTGCGTCACATTCTGCAACAGTTGACTTTTGTTTATATTTTTCTGTTTCTCTTTTTTACTTAGTTGTTTGTTCCAGAAAGAGCTTAACAGGTTTGCAAGCATGAAGTTTGCTGTAGATCTATTTTCATGAAAAATGAAAACAAAATATTTAATGTGTTACTAGTGTCATTTGTTATAAATTGTAATTTAGAATATTTCCGTAATGAACAAATTTCACTTTGGCCAACGGAATTTATTGTACATTAACATTAACAATCACTTAATTTCAGCTTAGCTCTTTGCATTTGGAGTGTGTTATGTTGTTTGATCTATTAACGATTCACAATTGATAATTTTTTTAAATGTTTTCCGTTTTATTTGCTGCCTGGCCGCAATGACATAATAAAAATAACACAACAAATTACCACAACCAACAATAACAACAACACGATCGTCAGGCATTTCAATTAATGAACTAACGTAGGCCAAATCCATCTGCCATTAGTCACACACAAAGCAGCAAAAAAAATATATACATACATATATAACCGTAACACAACAAACCAATGGACGCTGTCCAGCGACATAAATTGCTTAAACGGCTCATGAATTATTGCGTATATGCCGCGTGGTGCGGATCACAATTAAATTTTAGTTAGGCCATTTGATATATAAACTACACACACGCACACACAAACTAAATCTGTAATCGAATGAATGCAAAATAATGTTAACCATTTCAAGCGACTCATAATGATTGCAATGCGCCACTACTCAGTTCAACTGCTCCCCTTTTGCTTTGTTGTTGCTGTTATCGGTTGCGGTAACTGCGGATTATGGTTTTTATTTTTACTTTTAACTGCCAAACGACTTGAGGCTGTGTCTGCACTCTTTGGGTCTGTGTTTATTACGTCACAGATCCAAAGTACTGGAAGTGTGGTGCACTGCATCTGCGCTGTGAAAGTTGATTTTGTGTGGCAAACTACGACTATGAGGGTTGCCGATGTCTGTATTCAAATTGGAGCAGAAACAGGCACAGACAAAGTCCTATTGAAACTAGCTAACACATACATAATACAAACATACTATATCGCGGTTTATTTAAAAAGACCACTCATATTCATACAATTGTTAGTTGTCATATACACACGAGCACGATCTGTCTATGTGCATTATCTATGAATGTGTGCTTGTGGGCCTGCTGAGAACGGGAGCAATATGTCGTCGCCTGTAGCTATGTTATGTGTGGGTCACCCAGTTGAACCGGTATTTCGCACACTTGTAGTCCTCGTTAGTTTCAGTTTAGTACATGTTGTAACTGCTTAACAGCTCAACTGTTCGGCAGCTGCCGGTTTTCTTTCATTTTGGTCTGATAAAAAATTGGTTGCGCTTCAAAATGCCAATCCTTGTTGGAATGATTGCTTCTGGCCTCTTGATTTATTGGAAGCTAAAATACACAAATATTCGGATTTTTATATACTTAATAATGCATTTTATTTTATGAACTGTCCATAAAATAAACCGGAATGTTATTTTGTCATTTGCTCCCTTTTGCAATTCGCTGAATGTTTTCGTTTATTTCTTTCGTGGAACCAACAAAAACCGCACCCAAAAAGTATTACGACTGATTTGCATTAAAAGAACAAAAATGTTTGCTAATTATTTTTATTGTTTTTATTAATCCATAAAGTCGTTCAACTTGTTTTTGTTACTTTTGTAAGCTGTAGTTACATTAAAAAATGTTTTACATTCTCTTATAAACCTTGAAGGCTTTTGCTAGCAACTGAGCAAAACAAACTGACAAGCTGTTAATGTGAGTTGCAATTCCGCAATAAGTATAGTTTGAGTTCAGGTTTCAGCTTCAGGTTAAATACACCGTTATATACAAAAAACATGACCTTGCGGGTGTTTCAATCGATAAAAGCCAATGTATATTAAGTACCTATATGCCGAAGAAGTTTAAAACAATTTGAACCACTTTGGTCAGAGTACTGTTTGAGGCCGGACGGTCATTGGCCGTCGCTTGGACATCCAGTTGAGCCTCCAGTTCGGCTCCATAACGGCTAATATACCACTCTGCTACAAAGTACAAGGCAAGAGTAATTAGCGCGAATTTCAGATATATCTTAAATATGTATAGAATGTTTAGGAGCATCTGATGCAGCAACTCTATTAGTTTCATGTTGAGGCAACGCTGCGTAAGCGTAAACGAATCGTCAAAAATGTTGAATGCTGCTCAAAAATGGTAACAAACTCGATTCCAGCTCTTGTTTCGTCTTGCTCTGTAGGGTCGACAAGCTGGCAAAGATTGCGATTTGCGTAAATGAGGTCGCTTGAGGCGTCGACTCCAAAGCGACGCTTGGATGCTTCTCTCAGCTCACCGTTGCTTGGTTGCTTATGCAATTGTTGTGGCTTTTGTTGTTGTTACTGCTGTTGTTGCCGACAAAATTGTATTGATTGTGAATACCGTATTAGTGTAGAGTTGGAGATGCACATATCGTTTTTGTGAGTCTGAGTGATGCTCCCGTCTCCCTACTCCCATCTCTCGTCTCCTGTATTTATGGTTTGTTTGTGTCACCGCCTCATTTGCATTTTATTGTTTCGATGATCTCTCGACTAGGAAGTGGTGTTTAGCTCTTTCAGCCTTTTATAATTTTAATAATTGTTAGGTTATCGCTTTCAGTTTTTAGTTTCTGTTTTAGTTTTTGTCATTTGATCATTATAAGCGCACCTCAATTATGTTAATTTGTGAAGTAGCTTTGCTCATTTATTATCTTATTTTTGAGGCCTTAGCTCTATTGTTTATTTGCTTTTATTTGATCACTCTGCAAAATGTTCAAAAGAAAAAAGGGATCAACGCATTTAATTTAAGTGAAAATTAATTTGTTTTGGGGCGACTATCACATATAGATATAAAGACAAATGATTCAGTAATAAATAGTGATATATAAATAACGGGGTTCATAAACAAATTAGTAGATTGTCAAAATGATAAAGCGAATTTTAATGTAACAGCAAACTGAAGCAGAGGCGGTAACTCTTATGAAAAGATGTTGGATTGAGTAAATACGATATTTGATATAATGATATTGATATTTGATATTTGAAATATAGAGTGCGACACTTTTAAAATTTGAATGTTGAATGGGAGCCAGTGCGAGAGTAAAAAAAACAGTAAAGGGAGTTTTGTAATCTGTGATTAATAATCTGATATCTTGAATTTCACGACTATAGAAAAATCAATTATGACTGGGTCATTTCAAAGGATACTTTAAAATTATTTTAGCTTAGTGAAGTATAAAAAGCTGAACAAAATAATAATATTACATTAATTTAAAATGTACGGGGAAAAAACCCACTATTGTTGCAATGCAAAACAGAAACCAGTCTCCAAATGGACAAAAGTGGATTGCCTTCGTTGCGTTGGGACTGTGAGGCTGTTTTGAGTCTGCTGGCAAATCGAATTCTTCCTGACTATACACAAAAAAACGTAAATGCTGAAGTTGAAGTGCTGCATAAATTAAACTGCATCAGACAAGGCAGCATCTGACTAAACCTAGAAACTGTCAAATCATTCATCAGTCGCGAAACTAAAACTGGTATGGAAAACAGTTCTAGAGATTTTGCAAAGGCTGTTTTACCTTCAGCGAGCTTTAACTATTGCTTCTACTATCTGTTTATTTGGGATTCTTTGGTTTACCTTAAATGTACATACGTACATTCGTACGTATGTTTCCCGTATGTTTGACTTCTCAATCACATTTATGTAAAATTTAATCCATTTTTGTGTTTTCAAGTCACATGTTTGCTTATATCTAATATTACCAACTTATCCGTATACCTTTAACATTATATTTACCTCAGTGATATTAACTTGCACAAATTTAGCTAAGCAGTGAAAAAAGCACAAAAGCTTTATGGAAAGCCATATGATCAACAGCTGATCTCCAAGCAGAGCTTTAAGAGTAAGCACGCTTGCTTAGCTTCTGCGAAAACGGGATGACTATACTTCATTTCGAGCTAAGAGAAGTATTATCGTAGATAAACTTTCATACATAGCAGTCAAACAGTCAAAAGCTTTGATAGTACTTAAATAAGTCGCCAAAAGTATGCATCAAAAAAGGGGTAAAAAAAAGTACAGCGCGTTTTTATAAAAAAATTTAAGAAAAATTTAAATAAAAATGTATTTTGTAAATAAAAAAATAAAAATGAATTTTGTTAAACAAATCTTTAAAATTATAAATTAGATCAATTTAGAAAATTCTAAAAAACAAAAATAAATTTTTGCCGCCATCTATTGTTTGCTAAGTTTTGATTTTGCTTCGCTAGCCAAACCTAGGATGGCGGTTGATTTTTAAAATTATTTGTTATCCGCATTTAATCCCCGTAAGTCCAGCTTCCCAATTGCAATAATTATACAGGAAAGCTGTTTATTAAAAGTTTATGAATAAATATTCTGAATTTATTTTATTAAACTGGCTTTCTGTTGCCCTTGAATGTGTTTGTAGCGCATCTCCAACCATATGAATTCTAAGGTCACTTTCTATGTCCCTATTTCTTAAAACAATGAAAGACTCATACGTTCCTCACTCAGAAACGATTAGGGATACAAACAAACCACTTTGATATAATATAAAGCTCTAGTTCTGGGGTTCGCAGCGCCTATGCACCCGACGCACATTTGTTTTTGCTTTGTCCATAGCATATGCGTTGTGTGTGAGAGCGCACACTGGGAAGGTTATTTTGCACATTGACAAATTACACAAACAAATATTCTTTGCTTGAAAAACAAAAACAATTTTGTCATGTACGCCTTTCGCTCTTATTCGTTCGTTGTTCCACGGTCCTTCGTAGCTTGAAAAAAAAACAATTTTGACCTGCACGCCTTGCGCGCTGGTTCGCGTCTCGCCGTCGATAATTCTAATGTATTTTGTTATTGTATTTTCATTTGGTGTACAGTGAAATTTTTTTTTCGCAGATCGTTAAAATGTGTGATCAACTGGTAAGTGTTTTCTTCGCCGAAAACTTTTAATATGAATTGCAATGTTTCGGTTTTTTTTCAGTGTACACATTAAAATAGAAAAAACTGATCATGTGCGTACGATTTTCCTATTTGTATTGGTGCGTGCACATCCATAAGGCAGCTTTGGGCATGCCTGCTCTAGTTAATGATCATTCTAGCATAATTATCTCAATGCTCACATTTGCCGAGTTATGACAGTCTTGCAGTAAACAAGCGCTATATTCAAATGGGGCATAATATGATTTTATATATTTCCATTGTATTGGCGAGAGACGGCTTATTGGGTGGTGAAAGCAACACCTTATTTTCCAGCTGCTTGGAAGTGGTCCCGGTGTTAGTGTTCTGTTTAGCAACTATGAAAAACATTTTATTAAACATAACATTTTTTTTTTAAATTTAATTATTATTATTTTGTTGCAGGTACATAAATTTATAACAAGAAATTTTTAATGTTTGGTGAAATAATTTTTAAAAATCTAATATACATATATAATATTTAATAACGAAATGTTTCAGCTGACGAAAACAACTACAAAGCTGGTATAAAATTGTAGATATAGACTTCTTAAATTTCTCCCATCGGTTTATTCAATGGCCTCAATTATTTCATATTCTTCATCTAAAGAATGATCATAATCAATGTTGAACTTATTTTTGATTTTACTTTTGTAATCCTTAAGCTCGTCGTCATTTTCAAATTTATTTGAATTAAAACGATGGCTTCCACGTGGCTTGCTGTTGTAGTTGTTGTTGCTACTGCTGGTGGTAGTGCTGTTGCTCCTGTTTTGAGTGCTTGTGAGGTGACTTATATGCCTAGAGGGTGAATTGCCCATGCTATTTCGATAATTGTTACTATTTCTACTTTTATTTCTACTGGTCTGCTTACGAATATTGTTGCTGCTATTTTGCCTACTTTGATATTCGCTATTTATTTTTCTATAATTATTTTGTTGCTGTTGTGGTTGTGGTTGCGATTGCTGCTGTGATGATGAGTACGAAGATTGAGAATTGGATTTGTATCTCAAGCTGCCTCTAAAACTATTTTTGGTCATTTTATTGTAGTTTGTGGATGCGGTGTCATCTACGATTTTGTTGCTATCTATGTTGCTGTTGCTGTTGTTGTTGTTCTTATTTTGTGACAGAAACTGTCGCTGTCTGCCTCCTCGTTGTCGATTCACTTCCCCCGCTGTTTTGTGCGCTTTCCCAATCTCATACTCATCATCAGCCTTATATCATACCTCACTCTGCTGCTGTTGTTGTTGTTGACTGCGCTCTGGTATGCGATATAGCTCATCATTGTTTTGATAGAGTTGCTCGGAGCTCCCGCAGTTAACATTTGACCACCAATCGCAGACACGCACAGCTTGATTGAAAACGGTGCCATTCGGACAGAGAAATGAGTATTGATGTCCAGAATGCAAGCACCAATGCCATACCTTTGATAACAAGAGAATTCATAGTTTTAGATTTAAATTATAAAAATTCAAATTAAATTAAATGATATAAAAAATTAATTTGTTAACCAACCAATTGTGATTCCAACTGTTTTCAATACGAAACCCATTAAAACAGCTTTTAGATGGTTTTTCTCTTTAGTTCATTACACTTTGTTGTAGTTTAATATATTTACTTTATGTACTTAAAAATGATTCGGTTCAAATATGGTTCGTATAAAAATCAGTTGCGATTCCTACAAAATAATTTAGAACAAAGAGTTTTCCATTTCAGACTTATTTTTTTGCACCCATTAATATCAATTATTGATATGAATCTCTTCCCGTCTTACCTGACACCGTGTCTCTGTATCCGCATAGTATCCTGGTTGGCGTCCTTGACAGTTGAATGACAGTCCCCGGGGTACCGCATCGTAGGCTGGATAGTCCTCGCCAGCTATGTAGCCATCAATTTGCTGCAATATATGACATAATACGATGCGGTTATTCTTACTTATTATTAAGTGTGAGAATGTGAATTATCTCACTGTACGCTACAAATACGGTGACCTTAGTTCTGTTTTAGTGTGATGATGATGATTGCCCAAGTTATGCACATTTAAATCATGGCAAAACAACTGCAAAATGATGTCTGAACAATAACAAATTACGAGCATAAAACAATTGCCATACAAATTTTTTACACAGAAAAACAACAACCGAAATTTGAAATGCAAATGCATCAACCGAAAAATCTGTCGAAAAGCCAGAAAATAAAAGACTAGAGATCAACAAAAGAATCAAACTCAGTGAGTGTTGAAAATTCGCAATAGCTTAGAGGGAGTATAGAGGAGGGGTAGCTACTATGTGGGTGCCTGTGACAATACAGCCTAACTAAAACAACAGACAACTGTCAATCTCATGCGTATGAAACCATGAAAAGCCGATAATGCAACAAAGAGTGGCAAAGCCACAACCTCATAACGATACTCCCATGACAGACATTCGACAAAAACTTTGCTATGTGGTGTTCTCTTGTTCATCTTTTAAACCTCAAAGTTGATGTCGCGGCAAATTTATGGCACATACCATATACCATATTCCTGCAGCTGTAAAGCACACATTGTCACGCAAGAAGTAGCACAGCTACAATAACGAACGAGGTCTATATTTCGCCTATCTGGATCTTGCCTCAATTTCAATCTGAGTAAAATCTTTCTTCTAAATTGATCACTATTTTTCTACCGTTGTTGAAGCTGCCTTAGACATTCTTTTTAAAGCATATTACTAGCATGGCTATATGGTTTGTGGCAATCATATCCAAGGAAAACTGTTAAGCAATTTTATTTCCCGCTTCTTTCGAGTTCTGTCTAAATATCGAATGTTGCTTTTATCAAATGTTATCCCAACAAATGGCACGCTAATAACTTTCAGAGTACAAAGCCTCACTTAGTCAAACTACAAAGCCCTCTTTACATCCAACGGCTTAGCAAGTATATGGGCTCTTTAAATATCAGACATTGACGAAAACAACAAATCGAGCAACTTTTCTTTGTCTATGTTTTCGTTTTTGTTTTTGCTCTTCTTTTTACCGTAGCTGTTGTCACAGTTGTTGTTTGTGTCTAGAGCAGGGCACCAAGGCTAATTGATAAAAGGCAACAACAACAACAATAAAGAGTTAAAAGAGACAGTAAACGAGCGCAAACAAAAAGAAAACAAACGATGACGACACTAACTTAAGTCTTGAAGCAATGGTGAGTGGGCCATGGGAACGGGGGAGGAGTTAGGGATCTTTCGTTTATAGGTCTGGTCTGGTCTGCTCCGGTCTTGTGTGGTGTGGTGTTGCACGGACGTGAGAAGATGTCTAACACTTTGCAGACAGGTTGACGTCGTTGCACTTGCAAAATCGCATGCAGCAATGCTTAAAAAAAGAAGATTTTTCAGTCTATTTTTCTTAAGCTGTAACAATTGCATTGTTGTTGTTGTTGTTGCCAGAGAGGCGACTGCTGCTGCAACTTTGCGTGGGAGACTGTTGTTGTTTGCTGTTGTAGATCGCTATCAAATAACAGACAAATGGTGTGCGCAATCTTTTACTTTGAATGAGTAAAAAAGTTATCTACAATGACAAATTTTTCTCGGTAGGGCTGCTCCAAAATAGGCCAGCTTCCTTTTTACATACGGAGCTAATGATCTCATGAAGTTTTGAGTTAAATAAATATAATAAAGAACTCTCGGTCGCCATTCCCAGGCCCAGCGTTAAAGTAGAAGAAATGCCGATGATGAATGCAAGATAATTGACAAAGAGCAATAAATAGACAAATCGAAAAAGTAGGCGGACGGGTGGGAAATATTGAGAGGGATGGGGTCATCAAATAAGTAGTTGCAACGGAGTATCTTATTGCGCCTTCAGTTCGACTTACCCCATTGACACAGTTCCCCGCTAGCAGCAGACCCAGCACGACAACAAATACGATGGATATGCTGGAGGTGAAGCTGAAGAATAAGTTGTTGTTGCTGTTGTTGTTGCTGCTGTTGTCTACCAGATGAAGATGCTGCCGTCTGCTATGTTGTCGCGGTTGTTGTTGTTGTTGGTGTCGTAGTGATTTGTTCGCTGCTGTTGTGGCTGCCATAATGTCTGTGATTTTCGGTTAACGGCTACGCGATGTATACGAAGTTTAACTGTAATTTTGTGTTTGTTTCGTTGTTTTTCTTGTTTGCTATCTAAAAATACAAAACTAAGAGTGAGAGAGAGAGAGAAAGGGAGAGAAACAATTTTAGTGCCATTAAATGTTAGGTTTCAGTCTATGCACACTATTCACTATGTTTTTGTGCACAATTTTAGAAAGGAAAGAAGATAATTTGAATTTTGCCTAAGCAGATGCCCGCTGTAGTATTCTATAGATTTGGTATGTAATTTGTGTGTATGATTTAATATTTATACTTTTACTATCTATACAAGAAACAAAATTTTATGGTCACCACAGTTTATAATGTGCATTTGTGGTTTGCAGTTGCAGTTTCAGAGTCTCATGTGCAGAAACCAAAGTTCACTTTTTGGCACTAAATTTTAAAGTCGTTTTCATTCTAGTTATCCAATATTGGTTTAATGGCTTATGAAAATTTGATTAAAACATCATAATCACAAGCATCGAGAATATCAATAGTCAGGACGCCTCTCACACTTCATTAGAATATTAAGTTTAAATACTGGTGCAAACCATTTACAAATTATAACAATTATAGTTTCATTTAATTTGGTTTTAGTAACATTTTCGATTTTTTGAATATTTTCTATCGAATCCTATAATTTAAATACTTGGCGATTGTGTTATTTTTCAAACCATTTAATTTATCATTTATTTTATTTTTTTTTAATTACATCCTTTTTAATTGACTATTCTTGATTTATATTCAAAAGAATTCACGCACTTTGCCGCACTGTCGTGGTATTTTTTTGTATTACTTTTCGTTTTTCGGCCGCGCTGCGAGCTACACGTGTTGCCGCGTTTGAAGTTGATGCAAAAGTTAGAAACAATTTCGCATCAATTTTGGTTTTATACTCAAAAGCAGGTCGCTTGGCGCCGCTGTTAGTCGGCTAGGGGCCAATAGAAGAGCAAGCTTTAAACAAAATGCACAGCGTCATCGTCAATGCTGTAGCCAAAGCCAAAGCAGCCACCGCCACCGCAATTGCCAAAGAGCAAGCTCATCGGCATCGGCAACGGCATCGTCATCGTCGGAGGTACACGAGCTGCAGCCGACACTGAAACTAAATCATCGTACAATTGGCGCTTGCTCGGCTCTCCAGTTGAGCCCATCTTTTAACTCTTCTCATTCATCGACAAATAAGTATGTGGCGCTTAAGAAGATGCCACAGCTTCGCTTCATTGCACCATTAAGGGGACTTTGTTTTCTTTTGCGTCTTTTGTTTGTTTATGTTTTTGGCACATTTATGTTGCAAAGTAATAATTAGTGTAAGTTTTCATTTAATATGTCAACTATTGACGATCGCAAACAAAAGACTTAGGTAACGAACATGATTGGATTAAAAGGCTGCTAAAGCATTTTGTAGTTGATGTTTGTTGAAATTAATTCAGAATAATCTGCATATGGGCTTAAAAGCTCTATCCATATAATAAAATTAAAAGTATAGTAACTTAGGCCAATTAAATAAAGTATAGTACAGCAGCTCCATTAGAAGCCGGATTAAACACTTTAATTACGAAAATTCCTAACGTTTAGCCCCCGCAATAGTTAGGAATAAATTTTCATTATGAATCAGCATAAATTAAACTAATTAAAATCAAATGCAGCAATAAATTTAGTTGCAGACATTCGCACTGGAACTGATGCTGCTGCTACAAAAGTAGTCAGCGACAGCCGTTCACTTTCAAGATGTGCAGTGGCAATCCGGTTGAAGCGATTGAGCAGAGCAGTATATCGACAACCGCTGCAACGAGGTGACTTTCAATGCGCTTCAGTTTGAATACTTTGAATGAGACTGAGATTGTAACTGAGGCTGCGCTTGGGACTCTAACTAAAACTCCAACTGAGACTACGACTGCCATAGAAACTCATTCTGGTTCACCTTCGAGAAAAGCATTACAGTTACAAGTAATAACAACAACAACAACAACAACAACAACAACAACAACAACGAGTATAACATCAACAAAGTTTGGCAATGTTTCTCTTAATTCAGTTTTCCAGTTATTTTTATTTTATTATTATTTTTTTGATCTGTGAGAAATTCCCTTAATCAGTACAATTGCAACTTGCAACTCGTTTGCCAACAAGAGAAGTCTAAATAAGTTAAGACTAGCAGCTAAAAATGGTTTGATACGTTTGGCTTGATTTCAGACTCACAGACATTGCTGGCATTTCATAATTGATCTTAACTAAGCCGGACTGATGTGATATGTAATTAATATGGCTGAAGAGCCACCTTATACTCTTTCCCGACACAGTCAATGTCTTGTGGCCATATTATAATTGACTTTAACGCTTGATTCACACGCTTCTTCAGATTATTTTCGATACGCCGCCACCGTTGAATATCGACTTGGCGTCGACCTGCCCTTGAGTGTAGCAGCCTGTGGTCGACACATGTGCCATCGTCCGGATAATTTAGTCGACGAAGAGGAGAACGGGGCTAACGCATTAACCTTGACTTTTACTTATGACGAAGTGCCACCTCAAACAGCCGCATTTTCTTCGTCTTCATCGTTTGCTTGATTGCGGTCTCAAGGAAATTAGTTTAAATACGTGACGAAAACAATGATAAAGTAATTATTTAAGTATATTTGACTGACTGGGCTTAACTTGACTTTTGCTTTTATTGCCGTCATCTGTTGACACTCTTGCCGTTTTATTCTGCTGTCGTCTTAAAAGATCATTATAATATTTAAAATGACTTTTCAACGGCATATTAAATATTGGTTAGTTTTTTGTGTAAGTTGGGTAATAGGTGATTAAATAAAATTTGACTTGTAAAGTTCTCAGATCCCAGATAGTAAACGTACTTCCTAAAAGTCTAGGACCTAGACTTTAAGCCAGGGATGCCCAAAGCTGCCTTATGGATGTGCACGCACCAATGCAAATAAGAAAATCGCACGCACACGATCAGTTTTTTCTATTTCAATGTGTACACTGAAAAAAAACGAAACCTTGCAATTCATATTGAAAGTTTTCGGCGAAGAAAACACTTGCCCGTTGATCACACATTTTAACGATCTGCGGAGAAATAATTTCACTGTACACCAAATTAAAATACAATAACAAAATACATTAGGATTATCGACGGCGAGACGCGAACCAGCGCGCAAGGCGTGCAGGTCAAAATTGTTTTTGTTTTCAAGATACGAAGGACCGTGGAACAACGAACGAATAAGAGCGCAAGGCGTGCATGACAAAATTGTTTTTGTTTTTCAAGCGATAAATATTTGGGACAAAGCAAATATGCAAAATTGTTTGTGTAATTTGACAATGCTAATTCAGCTTATTTAAGTTCTTCTACAATCTTCATAGCTTCTCATTAATTCTTTCAGCGTATAAACACATTTTTCAAATCAAAGTCTTCCTTGTAAAAAAGCTCCCAAACAGACCGCAACTTGATAAACTCATTTCGGCAGTAGCTTTGAGTTCTCATTGTTTCAGTGTTTTTTCTTCTTATAAGTTTGCTCCTTTGTAGTTGGTGGCATTGCACAAACACAATGCAGCTGCAGATAGTTGATTATTGTGCAAATAAAAGTTCTAATGATGATTTCGGCAACAGCAATGTAATTATGCAAAGCAATAACAAAGCCAACAAGATGGGGAAGGTAATTAAAGCCATCAGACATGAAAGCAACAACAAAAAACGAGGAATTTAAAATTATCATAGAGTTGCAATCAACAAAAACGAATATAGTCTGCTAAGCAACCGGAAAGAACATCCTATGAATTCACCACGGCACAAGCTACATCCGCCAGTTGAGAGCATCATCAGCCTCATCATAATGATCTCAAATAGCAATTTGCGCAATGTGGCAAACGTAAAACCCAAAACCGAAAACCGAAATCAAACCAAATATCATACATCATTGCAAAGGTTTTTCAATTATATCGGATCGCAAAGTTTCTCTTCAATTCAAATTGTAGCAAATTGTCGAGGTTTTGTAATCAAACTCGTACCATTTTTCCTTCCTTTGCCTCTTCTTCGAATCTTTTCGGTCCAACAATTTCACACATGCTGACTTTTCGATAGCTGGCTAACTTAATGGAACTTCTTCTTCTGCTATGACTATAGCATTTTGCTTTCATCTTCTTCCTCTTGCGAAGTGTCCATAAGATACTTTGACCGCATTTTGCTAAAGATCTTAAATTTATCATCGTCCACAATTTGTTCGTTTCTCCCATTGCAAATTGAAATCAAAGTATTTTAATTGTATGTAATTTTCAATGAATTTTGCATAATAGTTTGTCAGCTTTGTGAAGATTTGGCAAAAACGAAATGATGTTGACATTTTATATGTTAAGTCAGGGGAATTGCATGGAATTCAATTGAAATTAAGGCTGTTGATTAATGATTTCATTCGTATGTGGTTCGATTGTCGTCATTAGTCCAAGTGACTTTTAAATGATGACAGCTGGCAAAATTTATTTGGGTCTTATTATTTTTTGCGCAATTTTAATTCTTTATTTTCCAAATTAACAATGCAACATGATAACAATATGATGAATAGATTTTTATTTAATAACAATTTAGTAAATTTTTCAACATTAGGAGATGCAGTAAATAAATCATTTTCAAATTCATGAAAAATGCGATACAAATTTATTGAATGATGATGGATGTTAAGGACAGCAATAACAAGAACAATGCAAACATTAAATTATTACAACAACAACTATGTGATTGGCTGAAACGACTGTCAGATTTATCGAAAATCGTTAGAAGGCCAAAAATACAAAGACATTAGAGGAAGTTCCAACTACCAGTTCGATTGAAAAATGAAAAACAAAAATGCAACAAAGGTCCACAAAATTGTTGGACAAGTACAAATGATAATCATGACGCGTTAGTAAAGACGATGATAGACAATTGCTTTCGGCGAAATTTAACACAAAATGCCAGCCAAAGATGAAAAACAAAAATTGTATTGCAGCCAAAAGTGAGACTGGCTATATATTGAAAATGTCAGTGGAAGAATCAATTCGTATAACCAGTTGTGATGCGGAGTGGGGGGATGTATTACGAGCATCAGAAACTATAACGAGGCGCGAACAGGGTCAAAAGCAATGAGTTGGCCAAAACTGTTGGACATCTTTGAGTCCGCGTTAGAGTTCGAGTTCGCATTTCTTGTTGTGGCATGTAAAACATTATTCTTATTTGGCCGAGCAAACCGAAGCAGCTGGCAACCACAGTAGCTGCAAGTGAGCTGCAGTTGTTGCACTTGTTACAATTCAAGCATATATCAATTGCTCCCCATAAGTAAATAGTATACTTATCTAGATATTGAAGTTGTAGCACCAGAGTACCGTTTGTACATATTTATCGCCTGTTATTTAAGGCAAGGTCAACTGACCTTTTGTATTTGCAATTGGGCCACAAATGATATAAAAGACCTTAGAAAGAGCCTAGTCATATGTGATTTACTTCACTGAACATCAGCGCATCATAACAATTTGTTGTTGCCACTGAATTGAGTTGGCCATCGTCTCGAGGTTAACACTCGGACATTTCTGATCGAAGATGACACTTCGAAATTTTGTAACAACAAATTATAATTTATTATTGGTCAATTCTCTGAAGCTTTTTATTTGAATTGAATATCTGGATATTATTTTTTGCTTACACGTCCATGTAAAAAAAGACAGCGACCTGTTATCGGCTTGAAAGTCAAATATTCGTTTTTGACTTATTCTCAATATACATAATCGTTATTACTAGAATTTATTTACTACATGGGTTATTAATAGTTTTAAAATAAATTTAAGCGTTTATAAAATTGATATTTATATTAACATTAGTTTAAAAATAGAATAAATCTCTTTGAGCTCGTAATGACTAGTTATTTTCTAAAAGATTTACTTTTCTTGAAAACAAACATTTAGCCTTTAGCAACAAGGTGAATTGTGGGCAATTTACAAGATTGTAATGCCTGCAATATAAGGTTGTTGAATAGGTACTTACCATACTCACTTTGGCTTATGACATTGTTATAAGATCTTTAAATATAACAGTTACAAAGTCCTAACATTAATAATTATAGCGATGTGAACTCTACAAATATAAACAAGTTTAAATCACTCGATGGTGCCAAGTTTCATGTTTCCTATAAAATCAAGTGCCAAAAAGCTTACCTTAGAGCTTTGGTTCGTGACTAGGCTAAGTGAACTGGCTTTAGTTGTGAACGACTATTCGAATATTATATTAAGAATCATTTTATAATATTTTTTATTTTCAGGATAACTGCAAAGCAGCCTGCTTTTAAGATAAAATTAAATTAAAACTATAAGATCAACTACCAAGACTATTAAGGAAACTTAAAAATGAGAACGACAAATTAATACGGATACAAACACGGTAAGCGAATCCATTTTAATATTATTATGGGCATTACAAATAACCGTAAAGAAATGTTTTAAAAATGTGCACTTTTATCATATGTTCCTCATCTATTTAGATATTATCCATATTTCAGTTTATTATTTTAAATCAATTTTATATTCTCGATTTACAAAAGCCTAAAAGCCAGTGATAGGTTTAAGGCTAAGGCAAGATTCCTACAATTCCATTGCTTTTCGTGTGATTTTACAGCAATGTGCTATTAAACGCTATTATTCTTCTCTTCTATCGTTCCGTACCCATTGACACCTTTACACAAGTGTGTATAATTTTGTGCGTGTATGTATGCATTTACTATGTAGCTGTTGCCTTTTTGCTGATGATGGCCAAATCAAATAAAAAATTTAGAACTGTCGATTTGATAAACAAAAACAAATGAATAATAAATACAAGTAAATTGTATGGCAATTGAACAGTACCATATTTTACAAAAAAGTTTTTGAATCAAATGACAGGCTACTTGGCCAATTGTATATGCTGCATAAAAGAGCTAAATTCCAAATAAATCTTGGTCAATTCAGTTAATAATTAATTGATCTGTGTAGTGGAATTGGATTCATTTGTTCGTTTTCTGCAGATGCATTGCCTTTCATGGAGCATCATCTCTTGGCCATAATTAGACTAATTGAGAACTTCTTTACACCTTGGCGATCATAATGAGCCGAAAACAATCAGCTAATGCTGAATTAATACAGTCCGCAATTTGGCCATTTGAGAAAAGCCGCTTAAATCGGAATGATTATAATAAGTATGCGCAAGTGTCGAAATCAATAAATTTTGAATGGCTCGCAGAATAACTGAAACACATCGACTGTCAGTTTATTATGTCGACTCTGGGGGCAACATTGCATCACTACTACGGCTCCTTCCCGTTTGTCCTTTTCCCACCTTCCCCTCGCAAAAACGACCCTCTCTCCGCTTTAACCCTAAAACCACTCGAACTAGCTGTCCAATGTCACATTTTGCATGATTTTGCTGACAGAAGTTTGCTGACTGTTGACATGTGGCCCAATGCAAAAGGGAGTAATGTTGGCTAAGGGGGCACTACACTTGATTGCCGTTTAAATTACGAAATCATGCATGTGAATGGCAGACACTAGAATAGCTCCAATAGCAACAAAGAGCAGGGAAAAGGGTGTCGAGATGGTTTTGAAATTATAGTACATTTGCGTTTTGTAATTAGATCCCTTATACTCATGTACCTACACAACTCTCAATTCTACTCGTGTATGTGTGTGTGTGTGTGTTTGTGTGGTGTGCGTGGTATGTTGTTGTTTAGCTTAATGAAGCAACTTCACTCTGAACACTGCATTGCCGCCATACAAATAGTAAAATAGCAACTGTCTTTCTGTCTGTTATCTCGAAGATTCTCACACTTTTAAATTTGTGTTTCTTTAAGGTAAATTGTAATTTCCTCCTTTCTATGCTTAGCACATTTCACCAAAAACCTTGCCTCGCTAAAATATTACAACTTTGCACAAACTTGCATTGTTGTTTTATCCAAATTTGCAAAGGTTTTCTGAAACGATACCAGACATACAATCTGCTAGTTTGGTTGAGATTTCTTGAATTACAAAAATGTTTTTCATACTTACAGTCAGCTTTGACCGTTCTACTACTATTAAGTTTTATTATAGTTAAAAGCTACAAAACTAAGAGACTTCCGTCCAGTCAGCAAGAGCTTCGCTCGCTCTGCAGGAGAGGGCGTCTTGAGTGATCCTTGGATCTTTCGTCGTTTGCCATCCATTTTCCCGTCCAAACGTTTAGCTATGAGTTTTTCTGTCAGATAGTTTTAGTGTTCAGTTGAATTTCGAAGGTATGACCAAACGAAGAAATATAAATATATATGTACATAATAATCTATATGTAGATATGTATGTTTGGTCAATCAGTGAGTGTCGATGATAATGCGCCAATGAATGCAAATTTTGCTACCCACAAATAAGTTGGCATAGTGGTTTTAGGTTTCGGGTTTTTGTCGATGGTTGTTGTTCCACTCTTGGTCTGTTGTTGTTGTTCTCATCGTTGTTATAGTTGTTGACAATGCTTAACTCAGTTCAATAGCTTTGATTTGCATAATATGGCAACGCCATGCGAAAATTTCCTGCGCCGGCCCTCAACAAACAACATCACATGGAGCAACAACAACAACACAAAAACTAAAAACGCATACAATTTATTTGGGGAGCATATGAAAAATCAAGTTAAATATCGACTGCTCTGTTGTTGTGTTCTGTTTTTGGGGCTTTCAATCAAACAAACATTTCATTATTTTACAGGCAGTCTCTCTAGCCCAATATTTTGTCAGTTGTCAAGTGGACAGCTAAGTAGCCCTGGTCATGCCCCAAACACTAGCTCTCGATGTTGACGGGATATGGACGTGGCCAGTATTCAAGCGAGTTCTTAGTTAATAGGATTTTGTGCCCATTCTTGTTGCTGTTGTTTTTGTATAGAGCATGTATTGACCACAAATTTTTATGCAAACCGGAAATTGGCTGTGTGACAACTTCTTCCACACTTTTTGCGTTTTGTTGTGGTTATTTCAATAATTGCAAGCTCTTAGCTCTATTTTGTGTTCAATCTGTAGTAAGTAATTAACTTTTCATCTTTTCAACTACAATTGAAATTCTACAACTTCCGATGGGCCATAGATAAAATTGATAGCATACTCTCAGTCACATAAGAAAGATATCGAGGACTTGCATGGAAACTATACCGAAGGGAATTCATAAAACTTCTAACAAAGAATAATAATGAAGTAAAACAAAAATTAAAGGGTTATTATAACCATTAAACTTACCAAGAACCTGAAACTGAATCTGTGATGGTTACTTAGCAATTTTCAGTCACACATGATTCAAGTCAACGATTAAGTAAACCATGTAATGTTCGACTACACACACAGCTCTATTAGGTATAATCAGGGCTAATTCAGCTACCGTGTACACACCCGCACACACTTAACACACAGGGAATTGCATATGCCTAGAAACGTTGGGCGCTTTGTTGGGAATTGGCTTTTGCTACGCTGAAGACACAAACATAAAATCTGTGCACTGCAAAATGAAGTTAGGATGTAGTAAGCTATTTCATTTAGCCTAGAGAGGAGTGACGGGAAAACGTACAAGGAGACAGGCTTGTGGTACAACATCTTTGCTGATGACAAATGTTTCAAATGTTTTGGAGTTGCAAGTGGGAACTGGGAGCAGGACCGCCCATGTTGCTGGTGTTCATTGGCAATGTGCATGGTCACTTATTCTTATTGAAATCAACTGGCAGTTGGAAGTCACACTGACATACACCCACACACACACATATGTATATACACACACCCATATTAGTGTGCTGAGAGCAGTGATTCCCCATAAATGCACGGTTATTTGCAAAGGACTAGGAGTTGCGACTAGAACTTGACAGAACTGCAGTGGTCGCTTTTGGACATGCGTAATTAGGTTTGCTGTTGCCACTAAATATGCGTGTCAAGTTCCAAATGCCTCCTGTTGTGCGTGTGTGTTCCTATGTATGGGTGTGGCTAATAACTGGCCTGGCAGCAAGCAAATGTTAGTGTCTACGTTTGTATCGTCGTCTTGTTCAGCATTGTTGCCTGCATAAATTATAATTGAAACCTCATTTCCGTTGCAGGCATTTCACACACTGCCGAGAAAACGCCCATTTTCCGCCTACTGCCGCCCACTTACTGCGGTTTCCATGGCACATAATTTGGGTTTGCTTTAATAATAATAAACTGTCATCATCAATACTAACAATTGACAGTTGCTGTTGTCGCTGCAGCTGAAGTCCGTTATATTCATGTTTATCAATCTAGTAAGCCCGAGTCTCTTGTGCTAAGTTATTTGTGTGCATTATCCTGTTAGGGAAGTACAATAATACAAGAGTTATGGCTATTAAATGATATTATTTGCATACTTTACATTTCAAATGGAATTTAACAGAATTTGCTTGCATTTTATTATAAGGCTGTCTTCTCTTTCGGATAACTAACAACAGACATCAGACAGTTATTCAAGCACTTACACCTACATAATATTTAAAGTGACATACATATATAATTATTTTGATTTAGCGCCTGTAAATAAGGCAACAACTGTGTGTGCATTTGAAATTCTTTCGTCAAGAAATCCTGATTAAAATGTAAAAGCTGGCGGCGCTCTTTAACAGACACAAGACACTTCCAGTAAGAGCTTCGTGTGCCTAGCAGTAATTGCTGCTTCACTACTGTTCTCTTGTTTCGTGTTCCATTCCATTGCATTCCAACTAGATAAGAGAGCAAGAGAGTCGCGTGTGGGGAAGTCAATTGATGGCAAATGCTCTTGGTTTCAACTGCAGTTCAGTTTAGTTCAGTTCAACCTGAACCATGACCCTTGGCAACATAAATTTCATTGTGTGCTCAGCACTTTTTGTTCGTACTTTGTACATGCGCTGCAATTGTCTTCGTGCGGCAGGCAAAACAACAACAAAGGTCTACATCGAATTAGTTAATTGCATAAAGCAGACCCGGCCGATAGAGATAGTTGCTGACAAAGTAGCGCGAGAACATCTAGTAAAAACAATAGTCTGACCATAAACAACACGAGAAATACAGAAGGGAGCGGGAACAAGTTGCAGTTAGTAACTTTGCTGCTGTTCAAGTTAAACCAAATGACCACTCGTCTTATTTGTTTGTTCTTGCTCTTGTTGGTCTTCCATTTGGCAAAGCTCCCATTGCTAAATAAATGAGTTTAAATTTATGTACTCGGAAAAAATGTCGCACCTAAGTTCAAGTCCGTAGCAAGTAACAGACGACAGCCAAGTTCTAAGAGTGAACAACTAACTTGTTATTGTCGTCTAATCACTTGAATGTGCGCATTGTTCGTTTATCATTATTGCTGCACCGGAAATGTCCTGGCAGTTGCAGAAAAGGACATTGAATTTGCTCCATTGGTACAAGAGAGATGCAGTTAATCACTTGTTTTAAACACCTGAAATATATCAAATTAAAATAGACATCAGTACTATAATAATGTGCAGAACCTTTAAGAACAAATAAATTTGTTAGTTGAGAAACTAATATAATTCAGATCATTAGCAATTCTGCATTGTCTTTCAACTTTCAACCTAATTTTAACTGAGCAATAAACCTTTTCAAATTAAATAAATAAGTTAATCATGAGAATACATAGTCTATTTTTCAGCGGAGTAAGTGATTCTCGAAAACAGAACACAAAAATGGGTGAAATTAACTTAAATAGAAGCAACACATAAATCATACGCGATATGACATGTGTGAAATTACTTAATTAAATTAATTTTTGAATTTCGCACAACGAGTCGCTGCAGGGCACAGGGAATCCTGTGATATGGAAAAATGTCGGAATATTAATTTGCTGACAAAAACGTTTAAATTATGGCATGTCTGTGTCGAAGCAGAAACCGACAGCCAATTGTCAGTTGAGGTCAAAAATATAAATAACGATTTATTAAGAATTATTTTCGAGCTGCGTTTTGGATAATTTTGGTACTCTGTTTATTTCCTTTCAAGCCTTGCAAAAGCCACTAAAACAAAAATCTTAAATATACAGTTTTTTGACTACAGGGACTGACAGGAACTCCTTTACATGTAATTTTTAGCAATTTACTGTTTTAGCTGTTTGTTGCTTATGACCAAGAACATTTTTTTTTCAATTTTAATAACTACACATTGCCTTAATTTAATCTATTTATACTTATGTCAAAGTTAATAGCGATTTGAGCCAAGCCAAAGCCTTTAAAACATATTACGAATTTACTGGGTTGGCTGCTTTATTCACTGTTTTTGTTGTTGCTGCGTAAGAAACAATGCGTTCTTGTCTTTCTGATGCACACACCCTCACACAGTGACATGTATGTCAGAATGCGACAAACAGCAACAACAACAGCAGCAAAACATTTAAATCAAAATGATAAAGTTGCATACTTGAGTAGAGTTATGCGAGGTATGGCAAGGGCTGGGAAGCGGAGGAAAGGGTTTGTCAAGTTGGAGAGGCGCACAAAACGCGGCAAATAAATATGAAAACATTTTTTCTCGTTGCGGTTGTCTGTTTGTTGATGTTACTTGCTCGTTGTTCGTTGTTGTGCAGCTGTCTCAACGAGCGTGCAAAATAATATGCCAACAACGGTGGCAGTTGAAACACAAATAACATAGCTGCAGCATCCAAGGAAGTTAAAATAATAATGGCTAGACCTCGATGTATTGTTGTGTTGTTCCATCAACAGCAACAACAACAACATTTTTGCATGCACATGTAAAACGCAATAACAACAGCAAACACAAAGGCATCGACAAATTTGATGCCAAAAGACAGACACCGCACTAAAAGATACTCGTAGTTGCAGTTATTTTCATTTTCATTTTGGTAATGCTCCTCTTTTTCTAAACAATTTAGTGTTGTGTTTTTCCCTTTCTCTCTCTTTCTCTCTCTTAGCAAGCAGTTGAATTTTGGGATAGCTTTCGAAAAATTAAATAAACCAATTTTTTTTATAGATTAGACAAATGTTATTCGTTTTTAAGCATCTTTGTTAACCAGGAGTCTATAAAGTATTCGTATAAGATAGTTTATCTTAAGTAAAACTTTTAAGGGAATACACGGCTAGATATAAAGTTTTATCACCATTCATTCACCAATAGACAACTCTGATGTATTCTAATCAATCATTTTTTCCCATTTTGTTGACTGTTAGGTATGCTTTGTTGACATGTTGTTCTAAACTCCCGTAACGCAACTCTGGCAACATTTTGTCTTTTGTTGGTGCACCAGTTGGTTTTGTTGTTGCTTCGTTTTCAACCCTATTGTTTTTGTAGGTTTTGTTGTTTCAGTCGCAGCTTTCGTTGTTTCATTTTCTTTCTATTGTTGTTATACACTGCATTTTTTTTGGTTAAGGAAGGGATCTAAGATATGATGCCTCCACTTTTTTTGTTGGCGATCTCCCTTATTAATTGAGTAGAGTGTTGAATAGCAACTGTCTCTACTTTCCTGAACAATTCGAACTTCAATCGGAAACTGTTGGAAAACCTTTAAAATAAATATGCAATAATTTGTGAAAAGCTACTTTATTAAAGGCTTTAATTTGCATTATCTTTGACAAACCCAAAAGATATCTTGTTATTGGTTTTTAAAACTTACTTAAGCGACCTTCACTTAGAAACTTTTGCATATATTTCTCATATGAATAGCAAACTCTTTGCTGCCACGACTGCTATCATAAGGGATACACACACATACAAACACTTGCCTCCCATACTAACTGAGTGCTCCACACATATTGTTGGGCCGTCATACAGTGCGTATGAATAACACAAGAGAAGCTTGGTGCCTCGCTGCGCATACGTTACGGTGTACGCAAGGCTACGCGAATCTGCAAAGCTTATCTGACCAAGTTTTGAGCGCTCTCAAGTGCACTAAACTAAAACTGAGTGTTGCAAAACTAACAACAACAACAATTTCGACTGCAACAACAGCAACACCAAAGCATGTAACGTGTATGGCATTTTATTAAAGTGAAGTCCAGGAACTTATGTGCAATTTAAAATGCGTTTAAGCACCCAAGTTTCTCAGCTGTAGAAGTAAGAAATACAACTTTCAGTCAAAGCAGCAGAAACAACAACCGAAAGAGCAACTAAATCAACATGAGGAGCAACCACAAGTATTATCATGGCCAGCATCAGTAGCAGCAACAAGCTACACACACATGAGTTATTGCAATGTCGCCGGTGTCGACGTCATTGTCAATGTTGTTTTTGTTGTTGGTGGTAAGTGGCCTTGTCTGATCCTAAGGCAACTCCTAGATCCCAGTCCCAAAATGCTGTGCAAGAAATGCAAACGCCAATAATTCCTATGAACTTTGACGCTGCCGCTCTTCGGTCTTTCGCTACTCGCTGCCGCTGCCTCGAATACAAATGGATTAGTCTGTTTCACTCTAGCTCTTGTTCCACAACTTGAATTCTTTATCTCGCGTTATTTGTTAGCACTTTTAAAGGATTTTAATCAAAGTTTTCAAGTGGCAAAATGTCCTCCTTTTCTCCCGTTTGTTCATCTCTTTTTTTATCTTATATTTTGTTGTCCAAGTTTTGGTTTTTCGCAGAACATTCATTGCCGGGTGCTTGCTCAGAGATTTATATACCATAACTCACTGTGATTTAATTATCCTTTTGTGTTTTATTTTTAAATTTTTTTGCAAAAATGTATGGGCTAGTTGAAGAAGTCTCGTTGAGGGACAGTTAAAATTAAATGCCAAAAGAGACAAATCAACTTGATTTGTAGAATAGCCGGTCCCAAGGGTTCAGTCCCAAGATTTCATACTTGCACAAGCTCGTCAAAACCAGGCCGATGTTTAGGAGAATGTCATTACATGGTTTGATATATAAATTAATTCTTCACAAAAAAATAGTTTGCTTCAAAATGAAATATTTTGTTTTTTTTGTTTTTGGGCAGCATAGATAAGGTTCTCTCTTTAGATTTCAAAAACAACTGTTATTTATATTTTTAAATCTCGACTTTTTTTATCATATCCCACTATTCAAAAACACTATTCTTTCAGAATTGTTTTGTAAAAATGTTAATACCTAAAAACCTTGTTTCTTTAAACTGTGTTAAAACACAATATGAATGTTAGCGAGAATCAAGGTTGAGGGGTATATGTAATTAAAATAGCTGAATATACGAATCAATAAACAAATTGATTATTCAAATTTACTGTTTATTTGCATGACGATTGCAAACGCTAATGTCTGTGCAAGTGTGTTTATCGGTGTGAGGGTGTATTGTTTGTTTGCCATTAATCGCTTTTGTTGCAGTTGCCGAATTGTTTGCCTGTTTTATTTTAGCAAAATTTATATGCATTTAATGCTCAATCAGAGCGGAAATAAAAGCTTATTTTTACATTTTTTTTAGCTGCGCACAGAACGAAGAGCGGAAATGGAAAGCGCATGCTTTCCCAAGCGCCAAAAAGAGGGAGGTAGGTGCAAAGTGTTGACTGTTTTCGTAATTGAGTTATTTTTGTAATTTATAAACCGCCGCATGATTGCAATAATGAAGTGTTTCACTCAGCGCTTTAGAGTGAGTGTGTGTGTCAGTGGGTGTAGCTATCAAATGTGTTTTTAATTAAACATGAATGCAAATAACAATTCGTAGTAACGTAAACAAATGAAAATAAAATTAGCGAAAAAATAACCAAACTCTGTGCAGTTTACTGTCGCTGATAGAATTGATTACTATGATTTATCAGCAGGTTGTGATGACGGTATCCCAATCGACTTAACAAAGGAAGAAGCTATCTTATAGTCATCCAAACAACCGTCTTTTGAATATATCTTTGCACTCGATTTGCAATGAAATATTATAGAAGACAATTGAATCGTAGAAATGGATGCGCCTACATTACCTTATTATGTTTTTTCCTTCAGACAGCCTAATTTTATTATTGTTTTTTTTTGGTTGTTTAACATTGGCAACATTGTCGTCTTCTGTAAATTTTGTTAAACAAGCACAGACTGCAGAAATTGGAATTGGAAAAATATATTAACAAAAAGTCCCCTAGAGATGTTCCTATTGACACAGAACACGCGTAGTTGGAGTAAGAGATGAGAAAGTGTGTTCGTGTAACATATTTCCAGCTTGATTTGTTTTGACTTTGTGTGCCTTTTCCCCTTAGCTTTAAGTCAGTGTAGGTGTATATTAACCCCGCACGCCCACCTATGGCCACGCCCAGTTTATTGTAGTTTGATGTAGTAAATGGCAAAGTTTATTCAACGCAAAATGTGCAACGAAAATGTCCGGCGTGTATTTGGTACCCCAATTCCAGAGCCTGTCTGTGTAGACGGTGTCGGGCCAGAGACGTGCTGGCTATAACGTGCCACACTGATTTCCTGTTGCATTTTCGGTCCCGAAATGTATGTGTGCGTGTGCAGCATGCGTATGTGTGTGTGCGTGTGCGTGTGTGAGTACTTTGTGGCAACTTAATAAAATTCAATTGAATTTAGCGTATTTTTTTCGGAAATTTTAAATTAACATGTAAAATAGATTTTAAGCTGGGGCATTATAATATTAAATGGATAAATATAAAGTTTTATCTAGGTCACACTTAACATTGTAGTTTTCTTGGCCAAATGAGAAGCTGAAAGATCCAAGGATTATAATGAAGATAAATTGAGTCAAATTTTTAACAAAAGTCAATACCAATATCTGAAACCAACAAGAAAAATGAATTGAAATAGTGAATAACAATATTCTTTTATATGTTTTATAAAATTTGTGACACTCATTCTCTTTCTCTCTTTCCTCTTTCATTTTCACTCAGTGAATTTAACCGCTGCGATTTTCTTCTGTGTTCTTCTAAACAATGGCAGGTGTCATGCAGCCATTGCCACGAAAGGGTACCCAGGTTGAGATCCCATTGTGCATTTTACGCGGAATTACACAGCATAAGCAGCTGCCACTGAATGTCGTTGTCCTTGTCTACCCACCTGCTTCTGGCTTCTCTTCCTCCCTCCTCAAGCGTAGCCGCACTCGCACTTCACTCTGCGGCACCATGCGGCAAACGCCAGCAGGCGACTTGACTGCTTTGTTGTGCCCACGTAGCGAATGAAACAAGCAACCCATTGTGGCCAACGGCAAACACAAGACTAACCAATGGGTCCCTTCCCCCACCCGTTAACGTTCCTCAGTTGATTTAAGCTGCACAAAAAACTATGCAACAGCGAACAGAGCGACGACGGTAACTACACAAAATAAGAAAAGAGAAAGGTAACTATGAAAATTCATGCACAAAAGTAACTCATAATTAAGACAAGTCCAACAGCCCATCTAGGATGCAGAGCTATCCAAGTCGTAGCCAAAAGCAACGTCTACTGTTCATATGGCAAGTGCCAACACATTGTTGCCGACTTTTTGGCTATTTTTTCGAGCTTGTGGTACTTGCAATACACATTCGAGATAAACATTTCGATTGAAACTTGTAATTTATAAATTACTTAGATATTTTTCGCAATTTAAATGTGTAAATTACTGAGCGTTAAACACTTTTAGTTTAGTATCACAATATCGCCATAGATTTATAGAATCCATAGAACGGGTTGAGATAACTAAAATAAGTTATGCTTTCATCCATCTGTTTGTTATATATACCCCATCCAATCTAAGTAAAAATTTCGATTCCACCTAAAAGAAGAGAAATTTCATTGTGGTGTGCTTATAGAATATTGCGACTATTGGATACAGGGTATCTTCTTGCCGCGCATTAGTTAATAGTGTCTCGCATCCTTGGGCTGGATCTTGTATCCATGTGCCATTTGCCATACATGAATGTTAGTAGTTCTAGTCAAAGTCGTATATATTTTTGATATGCTTCAGCAAACACCTGCAACGTTTCACCAACAATGAGAAATATTGTTAAGTAAACTACACAAAGGAGCAAAACTGGTGGAGGAGTAAAAGCGTGGGTGTAGTTTTGGTGCATTAGTGAAAAGTGCGTTACGTCTTTCCCCTTTTAACGATATCCATTCAACAAGCTGTAGTGTAGTCTTTATTGTTTATATTTGGATGTAGTGCTTTGTCGTGAGTGTATAGGTCGCTGTTATGCCCTTGATAATGCATTGCAATGACTTGGCCAGGACTTGCAATCAGCATATGCATCGAGCCCATCAACTAACACTAGGAGCAAAATTAGCACAGCTTTAGATTAAGTGCGCACTCTTAGTCTGAGCATCTGCTTAGGATTTGACTTTTCGTTGTTTGCTGAAAGCTGGAAATCATGCCAATTGCCGTTGGCCAACTCGAAAAGCGCTTATTTTATTGTCGGATCGTGGCACTTGGCGAATATACGAGTATGAATGCAAGCCATTGAAACTACGAGTACGAGATGAATATTAATAATGCGAGATGTTTGCTTGTTTGTCTGGCCTACATGGCGTATGTATAACATTTCCATTAGGCTGCAATCGTTTGTTAATTTGCTGGTCATATTAATCACTTATCCGAGAGTCGAGACAAGAAGTATCCTTAAGCCCAATTAACCCATTAGAGGGACGCGACTTTCCAATTTTATGCAGCTGCCTAGAATGCAATTAAAGAATGCATCCACCAGGGAAGACATCATTTGCTCCACTCTCATTTAATTTTAATGTTCGCGCTGGCAAGGACGAGCGCCAAGTAAGACTCCTTAAAATAAGGGACAGATAACGGGGACGAGAATGAGGAAGAGGAAAATAAAGATGAAGAAAGTAATAACTGCGCATTGCCATTATTTATGTTTATGTCCGCACTACATCATCTTCAAATGTCCAGGACCCATGTCTTGCTCCGTTCCCTATGGGCCATAAAAAACAAGTGCCGGCGGACAAGTTGTGTGCAGTTGTAGCAACGGAAAATGTCTAGATTGTAGTTTTGGTAAAGCTTAGAGCGTTTGGTGGTCGGATAGTTGGATAGTGGTATAGCTGGCGACGTTTAACTGCCGCATTTGGAGTGCCGTTGAACTAATTTCCGCCGCCAACGTTAGTGCAATAGATCCCAGTGTAGAAGGACGTACAACAACACAGACTTTGGCTCTCCCATGCCAGGACATCTGCATGTACTTTTGCTTGTTCCTGGTCTACTGCAATTTGCGTAATTCTTTGACAACCGCATTTGTCATTGATGCGCGCTCTAATTTGACATAAATTTAAAATGCTGGGCTGCAGTATGCGGTAAACCGTAACTGCATCAGGATGAGTAAGTCAGGGTTATCATCAGGCTTAAAAGTAAATATGTCGGAATGATACACACACACTATACATACATATATTAATTCGAGACTCGAATAAATAGAACGATGGAAGCTGGGAGCAAACGCAAGGAAAATTTAGTAAAATGATGTGAACCATGACATTTGTTTTGACTTTGACCGTTTCCCTCTTGCTGAACGCTTCTTATATATTTTTTATAGTTAATATTACTATTATTGTCAAATTGGCAACACAAACGATTGAAGCAAACTTTTCATAAAGTGTAAACAAAAAAGAAATATTGTCGGGGCATAAAAGTCACTGCTGACCCATAGTAACAGACAGGTATTACGAATTATTTCACTATTAGCTCTCTTGTAAATGACGACATGATTAGCGACCCTGTTTTGGGGCCATTGCGGCATTACATGTACATGTGCGTGGCATTGAAGGGCGTTCAATCGAAACTAGAAAAAAATCGCCGTTAGTCGGGTGTGCTGTTATAGCTAAGTCCATTTTTGTTACTTTTTTTAGTGCTACCATTTGGAAAACTGATTTTTTTCAAGCTTCACTCTTTAATCTCACAAGTCACGCACTGATTTGGCAATTTGCATGCAACGACCGCTAGATGGCGCCAGCGCCGACACGTGTCAAACGCACTCGAAGTATCAACGATCAATATTTGAATTTACATTCGATTTTTCCTGTGACAGCCGACAGACTTACGCAGTAAATTTTCAAATCCATAATTCACAAGGTATCATTGTAAATCAGTTAGCAGTTTATTTAATTACAAATTAAAACTTCTAATATACCTACTTTACGCATACTTTCACTGTATTTTTAACACCTTCTTTTAATTGCAATTATCGTACGTTTTGATTGGCTGTCCCAATCACTGTCAATGCGGCAATATCGATAACATTCACGGACCATCGTCCATACACGCTTTTAAATATATAGAAAAAGACTCGCATGCATGCATTCATTGCAAAAAGCCCCAAACAACTTTTTCATGCTCCATTGTGTTATAAATATTCATAAAAGCGCACCATTTCTTTTTTCTCTTTCTTTTGTGTGGTGCTCGCTTGCAACTAAAGCCTTGATTTCTTGCATTTCACTTTGTTGCTATACTATGTTCTTGCCAAATACCTAACCAATAAGCCACGCCCTCCCCCGTAAGCCTTCTGCAGTGCAGGCACCGCAAACTATGCTTCTAATGCCGCGCTGGCATAAATTTAAAGCAGCAGCTGCGGTTTTTCCTGCTCCCACAGCAAGCTCGATATTTGCACGTTTTGTGTGTGTCGAGCGGTGTGAGCGGGTTGAGCAGAGGGGTAGGGGATGTTTACATACCACGCTGATATCAGCGACAGACGCAGTAGTAACAAAATAACCGGGACCCGGCTTCAAACCAAAGCATTTTATGTTGCTAATTGATTTTTCAAACCCAACTTTTAGTTTTAGTGCTCTCTGCGCATTTGTTTGGCGTTCAATTAACGGGAATTTGCATTTTATCTAAAAACACTTTTTGCCATGAAATACAAACCATATCAATAGCCATACATACTCACTTACACATAAGTGTTTACTTATTTACATAAATACATCACCATATTGTCCACATTCTGATCATAACTTCATAATTCTCATAAACTGAGCTTCTCCATTCTGTGATCTCCAGCAAAACTTACTCGCTGTGTCTTTCCATTGCCGAGTGCTATATACACAATGAGGTGAAGCAAATTGTTTATCTACTAGTGTGAATATTATTTTATTACATCACTTGACATTGATCTTTGAAATCAATCGACTATACGTTTTTTAATTGCTAAGAAGATTCTAGTTACAAGGTAAAAGCATAAACCCAGATTTTCAATTTAATGAGTTGTAACTACGGAGCTATTCTCAATAAGAAATTAATAGTTATAATTAATAAATTATACACAAAGAATAGGTATATTTTTAATTAAAATTGATCAATACTTATCAATGGGATCAATACTTTAGTTCCTGTATATTCTTAGTCCCTTGCCACTGAGGTACCAAAAGATGTAGGGCCTGTATCGTTTAGGTTGTCCGGCCTACGCTTGAAACGATTATGAGCTGCTCAATGAGGCTGTTCCCATGTATAAATAGTAATTACTTATAGTTTATATTTAATAGCGAACATTATTGAGGCAGGCAGACTCATAAAACTTGATGAACCATGAATGGATGCATAATGCATGAGCCTGACCACAGACACGACCACTGACAAGGGTCAGTGATGGCAGTCGCTATCAAGCCTCAAGGTCAAGATGCAGCAGTCTTAAATTAATATTGAAACTGCATTGAGTTGCAAACTCAAACCGGTTACAGATTGGCTGAGGCTGTGACTGCGCCTTGCTTTTTCTTTTTTTGCTTTTTTTCACTTTAGATTTCGTAATACAGCACAAAGAAAGCAATTCAAGTCTGACATTGAATTGTAAACGTACGCGTTAATGTGAAAAAAAGACAAAAACCAGACGGAGTAAATAAATGCAAGCGGCACTCAGACAACATACGATGCATGTGGAATTTATATGTGTTAGAGTACACCGACAATACACAGGTTATGTATATACAAGTAGACAATGTCCATATCAATGGTCAGCTAGGTAGCTGTTGGTGCGGTTGGTACTGCTTCTTCTACTTTTGTTTCTGCTGCTGTAAAGAGACATTGGCACTTCTTTTTCCTTGCGTTGTTGTCACCGTTTAATACTTTTATTTTCGGTTTTTTTTTATATTTGCTAACACATCACCGAATTACGTCACTTTCTTTGTGCTTTGCTTTCCACATTGTTGTTGCTTCTGTTTCAGCTGCTGCTGATGCTTCTACTTCTTTACTTTACCTTAGTTGTCTGTTATTGTTTATACTTGCTATTTGTTGGTACAAACAAGCGAACTGCAGTAAAAATACTGGTACTTAAATTTATGGCCGCATGCATGAGAGTCTCTTTTTCGTATGATTTATCTGAGACATATTCCGGTTTGTGTGCCCTGTTTTTAGTGTGGTTCGCATAATTTATTTGTGTTTATACAGTCTTACTGAGCTTTTGGTTCAAGTTCATCAGCCGATTCCTGATATCTTTTGTGCAAATTACAAGTGTAAAGTTTTTCAAGATTTACTAAAAGCAAGCTGTATAATGGGCTTATCTGTCAAATGTTGGAAGATTTATTAGTTAAAGTCTGAACAATTTCGCTATGATCTTATAGCAACTTTTATACTTTCAGATTTCGAGTAACTTAAAGTCTTTCTAAATAGGCTGTTTTCTCAAAATATCCCTTTTAATTTTTCTGTAAATAGTCCAAATAAAATTGGCAAAGCTTAAATTCAAGAAACACACCACAAAAGTCTTAAATTTGCACATAATAAATACAAACAAGCTTACATTTTTATTAATTCCACCTCTTAAATATTTTTACTTCTTCGCTGTATGGCTTCCGAACTCGTCTTTGTCAACTTTATTTTACAGTTCAATAATTTGATTACTTCATCATATACCTGAATCAGTTCGAATAGCACTAAGTATCTTCCATCTTCAATACGCAACGGATATAGATTTATATTAATAAGTCCATTTTCCACGTAGTAAAACCCCGGTGTTAATGGGCAGGATGTTAAAAATGTAGATGACATTATAGATTCGCCCTGAAAATCATCTAAAGTCATATTGCGTAGGGATTCAAGAGTCTTGCAAAAATCTAAATTTTTCATTTTCACCATTTCAACACTGTTCTTTCCGCCTGGCACATTATCTAGCTTACGCGCAAAAACATTCATAAGCAATTTTCCAGGAAAATGCTGATTTACAGTCATATTATAGTTGAGAGCCTTCATATTTTCCATGCTATAGCTGACAATTATGTCGTTAGGTACAAAAGACTTAGAGTAGAACTCATCAAATTGAAGGTTCAGCTGTATTGAATAAAAGTTTTAACCAATAATAGTTAGACAAATTAGTTAAACTTACGCCAAGGACGAAAAATGCAGTCCATATTGAAATCCAGAGACTTTGATAGATAATCATTGGGCTTCCCGCAGCTGCTTATACATATAAACTTCGGCTTCTAGGTTTGAATTTAGAGTTTAAAATGGATGGTTTTAGATTTGGTTAAGTCACACCGCGTCGCCTGACTTAATGGCTTTTTGTATGTTAACTGCTTATTGTCCATACTGATTAGTCAATTATTCCCTAGATTCTTATCTTTTTATTTGTGCTTTGAAACCAATAAAGCTGCGTGATTTGTTTGATTTCAACTTTCAAATAATTATTTTTAGATTGACACGCTTAGCAGTGTGCTCTTTGTATTTAGGCAAAGGTCACCATGGCTGTAAACCAAATGTACCACAAGCGATATAACTGATGGCTACGCATTTTTATGACAAAGTTTCAACTATTTGCACAATCTTTATAATCTTTAAATTGACAAGTTGGGCAAATAAACCCATATAAACACATATATAAAGAGTGGGACATTCAAATAAGTAAACGACAAATCCCACAGTTAACACATCACTTATGGGATATGAGCCAAGCCGAATAGCCACGCCCTTTTGTAGCGTTATAAATTACGAGCTAATTGACATGCCCATGGGCATAAGACGGGTTAACAATGACAGCTTGTGGGACTGGTAGACAAACAGCCGACAGATGACTTGATCAAAATGAATTCATGTAATTTGTGGTCTAATCACTCAACGTGGGTAACAAAAACAATAAGCATACTCGTATTTGCATAAATACTTGGACTTATCTATGTTTCTCTTACGATGATACATTAAGCTAGAATGAGTTACTTTTACGCCAAAAATGCTTAGTCATAATGTGGTATGTTTATAGATGATCAAATTTATATAGATCTACTCTTCTCTGTTACTTCCGCTCATCCAACTGCACTGCATTTGTCAACGCTTATTATGCAAATAAGAAACGATTTTGACTTTGTTTTGTTTGCTTGGTATTCCAATAAATTCAAACAAAAAATGGAATTAAATCAAATGTTGACCTCTATCTTATTTTTTTTGTTGGTAGTCATTGATATTTCTTTGCTCTATCGATAACGCCCAACCCATATGTTTACCTATTTAATATCGTATTTATTTAATGATTGGCCTTTTGAGCATGATGACTATTAGAAGTGTTAAATATACATATATTGTGTTGTCGCTTTCAATTAAATTCATTTGAAATAGTGCAAGCTTTTCGAGACAATTTTGGATTGACGGCAGCTACCTGTTGTTTTTTATGGTAGGTTCACATTGCTTGGCACAGCGCGTCAGGAGTTCATTTGCGCATTACAAACAAATTTCAATAATTCGCAATAATTCAAACTAACTTTATAACTTTTGCTTCCCAATACTTATTTATTTAAAACTTCCGTATGTCAAAGATTGTTTTAGGACTGACAATTTACACTACTCAGGCGCTTCATTGATTTCTGAATAAGTTATATTCGTTGACATAACCTTCACATATTACATACATATATGTCCATATGTAAATATGCATTTGCCTGTTAAATGCATGCCTAACTAGGGCACACTCTACAAAATGGTGTGAGCTGTCCAAATCCAATCCACAACGTGATATTTATAGCTACGATTTGTCTTATTTTCCCTTCTCATTTTAAAAATCATAGTACCCTTTTAAACTGTTGTTAAAATATACAGGGTATAAAAACCATTTGATCACAGGCTAAGCTTCTTCAGTAGCACAAACAGTTCGTTCAAACTCTTGTCTCTGACTTAACCAAAAGTAAACAATTACAGGTGCAGACTAAGATTTGTTGTTGCTGCTTTGCCTTTTAAGTATGCTTTATTTGCAAAGCAGATGGGTAGATGCCCAACAGGGCCAAAAGCTTGCAATGTCCACGTCCAAGTCGTTTGCAATTTTTTCACAGTATTTCTTTTGGTTTTGTTTTTTGTTGACCAGACTCGTTTATTAATACACCTTTGTTTATGTATCGGTGTTTCTGGCTACTTACCCAAGATAGTAAAGACATATGCAGTTTACATATGACATTATCATCGGTTGGAGTGCCCAATGGTGGTGGTAGTACCAAATTTTGGATATAAAAGCCACCAGCACTGTGGCCACTTGGTGCAGTTCATTTCTGAATTAAACAATACAACAGTTGCCTACGCATTTCAGCAATCAGAATGAAGTACATTTTATTGGTAAGCATTGTCCTTCAGGGGTTTCTCGCTCAAAGATTGTAACACTCTCACGTATTTTAAAGGCCATTTTTCTGTGTCTGGTTGTTGTGACCCTAGTGACCGCTGTGCCCGTTGATGAGACTCTGCAGGGTGACAATATCTATAGCCAGTCTGATGTCCACAATCCCCACGATCCTCAGGCCATCTTTAAGCTGAAAAAGCTTAAAAAGCTCTTGCTCGGTTAAGGTCACAAAGCTTTTTCAATAATCATGTGGACTCTAGTCTATGTACAAATCACAACTGGGAACGTAACCTCTCCGCTTTGGTCTAGGTACTGCACTGCATTTAACCCTTTGCTTATAAATAAATTAAAATCAATAAAACTTGCAGCATTTTCATGAATGCACAAGCAATACCATGAAATAAAAAGAAAATATTACGAAGATTGTTGCTATCAATATGGGTGTAATAAAATTAAGGCAAAAATACATAAGGTTATATTTGGCACGCCAAAGTCCTTGCCGAGACCTGTATTGAACTTGCTACTGATGTAACCTGTATAGTTAGTTTGGGTTAGTTTGCTGTTTTCCTACATCAATAATTATCGATTATAATCGTCTATGGTTTAGTTCTAATCGCTTATCGGTTTTCTCAAGCTCGCCTTATCTAGTTGCTCCGCGTTTTTAATTGAAAATCGCAGTTTGATCGGTCCAATTGGCTTTAATTGTGTGTTGAACGGTCAAGCAAAGTTTTGTGCACTTTATGCATATGAAAGTTGTTTAATTAAACAGCGTTAATTTGTTAAATTTTATTTTTAACATTTGCAAGTGCTTTGTTTTTGTATAGCTACCAGTGAAGCACCGCTTTGCTCTCTTTGGCGCCGATCGAAAAATTTGATTTTTGAAAAGTAACTATCTTTAAATGTAGAATAAATTTATTGATCAAATCATGACTAAAATGACATTCCGCATACAAATCGGGTAAGATTTGACAAAGTTACGCGAGTTTGAAATCTGTTGTCCCTGGGGACTGTCAACTTTACAAGTCAAATTTTTGGTCACTTTTGGCATGATTTTTTACAAAAAAATAAAACTCCTCAGAATCAACTTTAAAGTGTTCTCTTATACTAATTTAGGCACCAGGAGTTGATTAAAAGTAAAAAATCAAGATTTTAAATTTTGAAAAATTTTTTTTTCTGAAAATGTAAAGGGGTACCCTTATCTAAAATTCCAACAAAATCGAAAAAGTTGATTTTTGAAAAGTAACTATCTTTAAATGTAGAATAAATTTATTGATCAAATCATGACTAAAATGACATTCCGCATACAAATCGGGTAAGATTTGACAAGTTACGCGAGCTTGAAATCTGTTGTCCCTGGGGACTGTCAACTTTACAAGTCAAATTTTTGGTCACTTTTGGCATGATTTTTTACAAAAAAATAAAACTCCTCAGAATCAACTTTAAAGTGTTCTCATATACTAAATTTAGTTTGCACCAGGAGTTGGTTAAAAAGTAAAAAATCAAGATTTCAAGATTTAAAATTTTGAAAAATTTTTTTCTGAAAATGTAAAGGGGGTACCCTTATCTAAAATTCCAACAAAATCGAAAAAGTTGATTTTTGAAAAGTAA
Organism: Drosophila putrida; assembly: GCA_037043535.1. Taxonomy (NCBI): domain Eukaryota; kingdom Metazoa; phylum Arthropoda; class Insecta; order Diptera; family Drosophilidae; genus Drosophila; species Drosophila putrida. The sequence goes on from JBAMBI010000819.1 coordinate 133,314, forward strand.
CTATCTTTAAATGTAGAATAAATTTATTGATCAAATCATGACTAAAATGACATTCCGCATACAAATCGGGTAAGATTTGACAAAGTTACGCGAGTTTGAAATCTGTTGTCCCTGGGGACTGTCAACTTTACAAGTCAAATTTTTGGTCACTTTTGGCATGATTTTTTACAAAAAAATAAAACTCTCAGAATCAACTTTAAAGTGTTCTTTTATACTAATTTAGGCACCGGGAGTTGATAAAAAGTAGAAAATCAAGATTTAAAATTTTGAAAATTTTTTTTTCTGAAAATGTAAAGGGGGTACCCTTATCTAAAATTCCAACAAAATCGAAAAATTTGATTTTTGAAAAGTAACAATCTTTAAATGTAGAATAAATTTTTAGATCAAATCATGACTAAAATGACATTCTGCATTAAAATCGGATAAGATTTGACAAAGTTATGCATGTTTGAAATCTGTTGACCCTGGGGACTGGCAACTTTACAAGTCAAATTTTTGGTCACTTTTGGCATGATTTTTTACAAAAAATAAAACTCCTCAGAATCAACTTTAAAGTGTTCTCTTATACTAATTAAGGTACCAGGAGTTGATTAAAAGTACAAAATGAAGATTTAAAATTTTGAAAATTTTTTTTTCTGAAAATGTAAAGGGGTACCCTTATCTAAAATTCCAACAAAATCGAAAAATTTGATTTTTAAAAAGTAACTATCTTTAAATGTAGAATAAATTTTTAGATCAAATCATGACTAAAATGACATTCTGCATAAAAATCGGGTAAGATTTGACAAAGTTACGCGAGTTTGAAATCTGTTGACCCTGGGGTCACTCTTTTTGAGTGTTAAATAAATAAAAATTTAGCCGACTTGGAGAAGTTCGTATTTTATCCTTTGTCACATTTCCAAATTACATAGTTTTTACTTGCGGTGCGCGCGGTATAAAAAAGGACTAAACACATAAAAAGATTTTTAATTAAAGGCGTAACAATAATAATGTTGGGAACATTTTTTTCAAAATTTGTTTATTTGCCTTAAACACTAGACACAAAGTATGCTAAACAAAAATGTAGATAGACTGGATAATTAACCCAGAAGGAGGAGTTTCTTGAGTATCTTCAGCTTAAGCAAGAAGGACTGATCGTCAGTTGGGTTGACTGATTCGCTACCAGGACCCTCAATGCCCTCAGGTATGGCTTCCTCCAAGGGAACAGCACTGGCTGTCATGAAGCAGACAGCGAGGCAAACGAAAACGGTCTAGAAATAGGCAAACATAATCCACAATTAGTTAAATGCTATCCATATAATTTGCAGACGCGTGGACTGGACGCACCAAAAGTAAGAATTTCATTGTTATCTGTTTTACGTTGTCACTTCCTCGGCTGAGCACTAACAGTTGATTGATGATCTCGCGTTTCGCGTTGACAGACTTGCACTAAGCATAGACTCTGTCGGGCATCTATTTATATCAGTGTTCCAAACCGCTTTAAGCTGTGCGCAAACGCGCTCGTCTTTCATAGAAATTAAAACAACACATCGCCATAATGCAAGCGGTTGAAGTTCGTGTATACCTCGACCGCGAGCCCAACAATAAATTTGTTTGGACTATTAAATGTGATTTTAGTGTACCACGCAAGGCGCTCGAATGTGTGGAAAAATAAAGAATAAAGCATACCAAACCATACTTTTTTGTTGAAACTGCTTTTGTTATTTGTTGATTGACATCTCGCTGTGGTTTTTCGCTATTTTATGTTTCCTTAGTTATATGTTCTGTTTGACTTGACCATTAGCAGAAGCGGCCTATGCCGCGTCCCCCGCTCTCACTTGATTTTTATTAGCAGATTTATAGTCGGTTGACCTCAGTTCTAAATTTGGTTTGTTTCATTCACAGGCTGGTTTTACTACTAATATAATTTTAATTTTATCACCTCCACTTATTATCTGGAATATAGATCAATGTGACAAACACTCATCACTCAATGACTTGTCACAGAATACGACTAAAAGAAGTGCTGAATATTTGCACACGGCAAATATTCCTTATGTAAATTCAGATTCAAGGTCGCAGCACTCGAGCCTAGTGCTAACTGTTTACTGACAACATTTGTTTTATAATTTTGCAAAGTCATGTAACAATTACTAATGCAGCCCTGAAAAAAATATATTTAAATTCACATTTAACCGCCCCTAAATTTTTTGTGATATTTTTAGTACACTTTTTACATTAACATGTACAGATTTTAAACGGAGGAGTAACAGTGAGTAATAATGACAGAGTGGCAACGTCAAGCCTTATAGTTTTCCAAGGAAAATTGTATAAGTTAACAATTGTTAAATAATAATAGCAATTCAATAAGTTTCTATTTGTAATTGAGATTGTTAACAATTTGTTTTCAGTAGATCAAAAACAATATTTGCCTAGAAAGAAAATTAATGCTTACTGTAATTTAACAGTAAAAGCAAATGTTAAATTTGTGTTCGCTGTTGTCGCTTAATGTCAAAACCAAACAAAAAAGGAGTATAAAAATAGACAATAAAAGACACTTGACGAAGTTAAGTCAAAATTCAAAATTCTCAAAGCTGAGAAATAAAAAGTAACAAAACATTTGTTGGCAACGATACAAAAATGACTGGCTCATTTAGCGTGAAACTGAAATCGAAAAAAGGGCAATTTATAGTAAATGACCTTAACGAGAGTACAACTTTGGCCGAACTGAAAACGCGGATAGCTCAGGTAACGCAAATCAAGGAGCCACAGCTGCACGTGCTTGTGGGATATCCTCCACGGCCGCTTAATCTTACTGAGGAACAGCAGCGAAATTTAATTGCCGCTGGCATTAACAGCGGCGAGACGCTAATTGTGGAAGAGAGGGCAGCTCCAATGCATGATACCGCGACTATCGAAGATGACGAAGCGCTGGCGCGTCGTCTGCAGGCCGAGGAAGATGCAGAGCACTTACGTCATGTGGCAACCTCAGCCAATGGCGAACAAAGCGCCATTGAAATTGCTGACCAGACTAATAGCGAAAGTGCACCTATGCCTGTGTCCGCATCAGCGCCCGTCGAAGCAGGCCCTAATGGCGATTTCAATGGAATATTGCTGAAAAAGGTGGTGCCGGCGGATAACTCGTGCCTTTTCACCAGCATACGTTTTGTGCTCAACGGAAAAGTGGACAACGAGGGAAGCGAAATGATGCGCCATATAATCGCCCAAGAGGTGGCTGCCGATCCGCAGGAATACAGTGACGCTGTTCTTGGTAAATCAAATGCCGAGTACTGTTCTTGGATACAAAAAGCTGACTCTTGGGGTGGTGCTATCGAGGTTTCGATATTGTCCAACTATTATGGTATTGAAATCGATGTGGTTGATATACAAAATGCCATCATCAATCGCTTCGGTGAGGATAAGAACTTTGGATTGCGGGTGTTTCTACTCTTTGATGGCATACACTACGATCCCCTTTATATGGAAACCTCTCAGAGCACTGCACCAGCTACCATCTTTCCCGTTGAAGAACTAGGCGTTTATCAGCAGGCTGAGCAACTGGCTAACGAAGCCAAGTCCTCTCGTCAATTTACAAATGTGGATAAATTTAATCTTCGCTGCCTGCAATGCGATCTGATGCTTGTCGGTCAGACCCAGGCTCAGCAGCATGCCAAAGCAACCGGTCATGCGAACTTTGGAGAAATTTAATACGTGCTCATCTTTGGCACCATCTATATTTTGGCTTTTATTATGTTTGCCTATTACATACTCACCACATAGAGGTTGATCTGAGCCACGACCTGAGCATGAGTCCTGGAGTATAGCAATTAAAGCCAACTGCTTATTTCAAAATTCTTTAGCAAAATGTTTTATAAATCTTCAGTGGTTAATTTATTTAAATCTGTTTACACCCAAGCAACTGTCATTTGATTTTTGGAGAATAATAAAGTTCCATTCATTAAACTAGCATCAAATCAATAAATTGTTTTGTATGTGATGTTATGAGGCCCACGGAGGAGTCATGGCAGCAGGATTTTGAAGATATGACATGACTACGGCACTTACACTCAACATAAAGGAGGAGAGCACCTAGAAGATTCGTATTTATATATAACATCATATTTTCGATTTTGAGTACTCACCTGTTTGGCATCGTCACTAGCCCTTGAACTGGAAAAACTAATGCAAGAACAGTAGAGCGCAAACCAGGCGCACCATTTAAGCTGCGTAATAAATCAGTATTACTCACTAATTGCGGGGTAATAAATGAGACTAGTGTCGATTTACCTTCATCATCAGACCACACATGGAAAAAATCATTCCAAGAATATTCATATAGTCCGGCATCATGTCCTCATTGGCCCCTCCGCTTTGTCCTTGGTTTTTGGGTGCCTTATAACGAACTATCTTTTCTTTTCGACGTGGATCCACAGTAATACTCATTTTGAATTAAATTTAAGTCAGATTTAATTGAGTGAAAAAACCAAAAATTTCTTTTTCCGAAGGGAATGTTAACGTTGCCACATTTACTCAAAACAGCTGTGAAGCTTTAACAGAATACGTATGTGTGTACAAACGAGAATGGCAATGCTTCTTCTTCCACGTCTTTTACTATTCGGCGGCATGTATTTTTAAGGAAGATAAATTATATAAAAATTTTGAAAAACTTTAACAAATACTAATGGCGTTACGTTTCTTAAGCTTTGCATTGAGGACGAATATTCGCTGCTTTCAACGGAATATACCCGCACGCTTTTTATATTTAAATACAAGTTTTGGAGCTCAAAATGCTTACCTGAATTTTCAATATAAACAAAATCGACTGCTGCACGTGCGTATTTCAGATCAGGAAGCCGGCTTACAAACGAAACGTGAGGTAAATAGGAATGCAGACCAATTTGAGAACAATATAGTGGATGAAAGGCCAACCGAAACGTCAACAGAAACGTGCACTTCGTTTTTGCGTAAAAAAACGAGAAATACCGACTATGTCAAAAAGAGTACTACAAAATCAGATAAGGTGGAGCCAGTGAAGGAAACGACACTCAATTTTGGTGATCCTGACTCATTTGGTAATACCAAGCTCGATAGAACTCTAACTGAAAATGCCAGCGACATTGAGGAAGAGGAATTTATAAGTAGACCAACGCGGCACTCAAGAAAACTACGCACCAAGGAGTATGCACGTCTAATAAAAGAAAATTTGATTAATCATCGGATAAACGATGCCATTGCCGTCCTAGAGGTTCGCATGCTGCGAGAGGATCGCGTAAAACCAGAAAATTATATATATAATTTGCTAATTAGCGGCTGTGCAAAGGCAGGCTATACGCGAAAGGCTTTTAGCCTGTATACCAAGATGCGACAACGTGGCCTTAAAGTCACCGGAGGAACATACACATCTTTATTTAATGCATGTGCCAATGCTCCAACTCACTCGGATGGTTTGACAAAGGCGAGACAGTTGCGAGACAATATGCTGGAGAAGGGCTACGAACCGAATGTTAAGAATTATAATGCTATGATCAAAGCCTACGGTCGCTGTGGGGATGTACAAACTGCTTACATGTTAGCCGACGAGATGCTAGAACGTCAGCTTCCGTTACAAGCTGATACATTTAACTTTCTTTTACAAGCCTGCGCAAGCGATGACCATCATGGCTTTCGATATGCTCTTCTCACGTGGCATAAGATGCTAAAGCTTAACATAAGTCCAGACTACTACAGTTTCAATGCCATGCTGCGCTGTGTTAGGGATTGTGGATTTGGCGATCTCAAGTCGATGCAAGATGTGCTGGGTGAGATTGCTGAGGGAAAATTGCAGAACAATCAAGGAAATGCTGAAATAACTTCACCTAGTAGCTTAGTCGCTTCGCCTAATTCTTGTGATCCAAGCCATATTACGCTAGTTCCATCGACATCAAACCAATTGGAGTTACCTAATCTACTTCTGTCACACGGACAATTAGGCAGCTTAGTAGCATTAGCTGAAGTAACACAACCACATGAACGCTTCCTGTTGCTGGGAGGTCTTACTGGTTATCTGGACCTTATGCTCGCTTACAAAATAACGCCAGACATCAAAAGCTTTACTGCAATGTTGGAAGTCATACCACCCACCAATGCTGCAGAAAAACAGCTTCTTAGTTTTGTACGTAAAATTGGCCTCAAGGCAGACATTGATTTCTTTAATATACTTATTAAAAAGCGCTCGATGCGGTTCGACTATGAGAGTGCCCGCGAAGTGTTAACTATGATACGTACCACCGGATTAAAACCAGACATTGTGACGTATGGTGTATTGGCGTTGGGCTGTCGCACCCAGGAGCAGGCCCGTGAATTACTTCAACAAATGCAAGCAGCTGATATTCGAATGAACATGGCAATACTCGGGGCTATGTTACGTCAAGGTTGTGCTCAGAAATCCTTTGCTTATGTTAACGAGATCATGCAGTTATGTTTGGAAGAGAACATCAAGCCGAATGAAGCGTTCCTGCGACATTTGCACAATTTTCACAGAGGCTGTGCAAGAGCCATTGATGCCAGGGTGAGTATATTGTGTTCCTATTGAAATGAACAATTGACAAATCATTTTTTCATATTTTGCAGCATCCGTCAACTAAAACTGCAGCATTCAAGAAAGGACACTCGAAATTCTGTGATAAATATCGCGTATTTTACGAGGAGCAAGGTCTGACCGGCTTAAAACTTGAAGATGCTATCAACAAATTGAAAGAACGGCCGTATGCACAATACCAGGAACCTTTCGTTACTGGGATAGAGCCGGCAAAGCATAAGAAAGTGAAACGCAAAACCAAAGAGCGGAAATATATTAAAAAAATCAAAATAGCTGAGCTAAGCGACGACCCTAACCCGTCGAACCCCTTCAAAAGAATAGAATAGTCATTATGTAGTAATTTATAATTTATAATTAAAGCATTTGTTACACATAAATTTAACCAATCATTGTGCGTTTTCGACCGCGGGCTCGCACCTCGTCGAATTTGGCCAAAACTGCCTTCTCATCCTTACCACACTCCATACGATAAGCCGCTAATATAAGCTCAAAGATATAATCCTGTTCACTGTGTGTGCTCAACAGTGCCCGTTCAAGGACGTACAAGTCGACGCCCTTGTCCTCTGCCGCCTGGTTGTAGTGACTTAGTCCAAAGTCTATGAAAATAACATCATATCCATTTTTCGAGCTTGGATTTGGATTGATTAATATATTCGAAGTGGTCAGGTCGCCGTGTATTACATTATTCGCATGCATTTGACCAATTATTTTGCCAATACGTGTGCACAACTCAATCAATGCATTTTTAGTCCGCTCATCGTCACCGTCGGTCTCGGTCACTGTTTTGTATATAAACTGTTTTGCTGTCTGAGCGTTGCCAAAGTACTCCATGTACAGCTTGTGTGTGTTCATATCGGAGTGTAGAATTCGTGGAGTAAGAACTCCAGCGGAGAGACAACGGCTAGATGCCTTAACCTCAGCTTTCATGCGCTGCCTAGTAATTTGTGCATCCAACTCTGGATGACGATATTTCTTGACAAAACGTTCTTTTATGAGACACGACTCGCCCTTAAATTCACCAAGATAAAGACGTCCTTCTGCGCCTTGTTTTACTATGTTTAACGCCATTTTTTAACGAAATAAACGTAAAATGTGCTACCTAGAGTTTAAACTGCTTAATTATTATCATTCACAATGTGAAATTCACATAACCATGCCATTCACACGGGCGCACGCATTGTTGACATAAACAGCTGAATTTGTTTTGATATTTATTTGTACCAAAAGTGATTCATCTTTTTGTGCAAATCTATTCTGGCATTCAAACTTGTTTAAAATGTTCAACTTATTTGGGAAAAAACCTACTGTGAAAGAACAGCAACGAGAAAATGATCGCAGTCTCCGCAAAGCGACTCGCGACATTGAAAGAGAGCGTCGGAAAATGGAGGAAGAGGAGAAAAAGCTGGAAGCTGAGATCAGGCGTAACGCAGCCGCTGGAAACAATGATGCATGTCGTATTCTAGCAAAGCAATTGGTTGAAATTCGAAAGCAAAAATCACGCAGCTACGCAGCAGCGGGAAAAGTTCAATCCATAGGCTACCAGAATAAAAATATGGGCGCAAACATTGCACTGGGTGAGGCCATGGGCACCACGGCCAAGACAATGGCTAGCATGAATAAGGTTATGCGTCCGGAGGTAATAGCAGGGACAGTGCGTGACTTTCAACAGGCGAATATGCGCATGGAAATGACCGATGAAATGATAAACGACACACTAGACGACATGCTAAACGAGTCCGGTGATGAGGAGGAATCCAATGCTGTGGTTAACAAGGTTCTTGATGAAATTGGTATTGAAATCTCTGGAAAGATGTCTAGCATTCCAGCCACGGGCTCCGGCGAATTTGAGACAAGCGGAAAGCGCACCGAAAAAGATATTGCAGATCAGTTAGCTAAACTCAGATCTTCATAGTTATTATTATTACATACATTCACATTTTTCAATTGCTTTATCCCTATCAAAACTGTATCTTAAATTTTTGTAAAAACAATTGTTATTATAGGCAATAAGAAATAATAAATAAGTGTGCATGAACAATGTCTAAAGTCGGGCGTGCATACCGCCAGACGCGACTATTGATTCTCCGGTTATATATCCAGCATCATCGGACGCTAGAAAAGCTACAACGCCAGCCATTTCTTCACTTGTGCCAAGACGGCCCATGGGAATTTTGCTGAGAGCCGCCTCATTTGCGGATTCATTCTCGTAGAGCGCTTTGGAGAATTTTGTGCGGATTATACCAGGTGCCAGGCAATTAACGCGAATTCCCTCAGCCGCCAAATCCTTGGCCGCTGCTTTAGTCAGTCCAATTAGTGCGGTCTTGCTTACAGAGTATGCGCCCAGCAGCTACAGATAAAGTGAACGGGTAAGATAAGCTCTATGTAACTGATAGACACCCCACTAACCTCAAATGCATCATAGCCCGCAATAGAGGAGACAAACACAATGCTGGAGCCCTTTTCCTGACGCAGATATGGAAGTGCCTCCTTAGCCAACAGATACGAGCTCTTTACATTTACATCAAAGATTTTGTCCCACACTTGCTCATCGCACTCAAGAACTCCGCCCACAGCAGGATTGGTAGCGGCATTGCTAACCAAAATGTTGAGTTTTCCATACTTACTAATGGTCTCCTCGAAGAGCTGCTTGCGATCCTGAGGCTCACTTACATGACATTTGAGTCCATGCACGTTAAGGTTTAATTTACGCAGCTCAGCCAGCGCATTATCCACATTTTTTTGCTTACGACTGCTGATCACAACAGCAGCTCCATCTTCGGCCAAACGCTTGGCAATGGCAAATCCAATTCTGTAGTTTTTGAAAAATGTTAAATATACATAATTAAAGTGTACATGTGTATACCGACCCATCTGTGGAGGCGGTGACCACTGCAACTTTTCCTGCTAAGCGTTTCATGCTGTTGGTGTTCGAACTTTGACTGGCTGTACCACTGGACAATCGCTTGTGACAAAAATTATGGTTGACTTTGCAACTATTGTTGTTATATTGGTTACGATTAGAAATCGCCGAGTTGTTTATAGTACTTTGGACTTGACTTCCAGTCAAACCGCTTGCAACGGCAAAATTGCTTTTGAAAGTCCTATTGACCAATTGTTTGGTAAGCTGGAGCATATTTAATTCAATTTTCTATATATTTTTTATTGTAAACAGTTTTTCTATGACTGTTTTCTTGTAATAACGATTTAAACGATTCTTGTGCTGGAACTTCCAATAAACTTGTTTGCCCTGGTATTGCCATTCACAAGCGGTGAAAGCTTTTTTGAGCGCACATTTTGAATTGCGGCTACGACTATACTTAAATAACAGTTTTTTACCCCTTACTCATACAAACGAACTGTACTTAATTATACATACTAGTGATGTAAATAAATCGAAAAATCGATTTTATAACTCGATATATTTTAAGCCGATTAATCTATTTAAATAAATCGTTTTTTATGAAAAATCTGACTCTAATTCTGCTTGGACTTACATCACTCATATATATATGCCTCCGTATGGTGTATAGCTAGATAAGGCATCGCTAAGCAGTTAAACAAATAAACCTAGAGATGATCGCGATGCCGTAAGGTGATAAAAAAAAGTAGATAGATATGATGAGCAAATAGCGGTCATGGAAGTGAATAAAAATTGTTCAACTTAAGCTTTGATGAATAATTTGCGAACAGTAGCACAAATTAATTCTGTGTTTACTCTCGGTAGAAAGTGCAAATTACTACATAGCTCTTCGGAACAACTTTAGTTGCTTTTACATTATTAGTCGCTTTGTATCGCTCCTAGTGGGCACGTCGGTATTTTTCTTGCTAAGAATCTCGATTTATCATGTGACAAAAAAAAACTTAAGTTACTTAAGCAAACACACTTAACATCTTGAAAATGAGCAGCCAAACTAATGAAATACCGCAAATTGCTCCTGCACCCCAAGACTTCAAGGCGCCTGTGTTTCCGGATAACAAACTAGTGCTCTACTTTCATCCATACAACTTTTACTCGCAAAAAGTTAGTAGCCAATGTAACTGAATCACGTGATTCTAAATGCAAGTAAATGACTGAGCTCGGCTAAACTCTAAGCAAATGGGCTGAATTATAAAAATAATCACAGTAACAGTCAGTGTTGAACAAAGCTATTTCCATTTTTATGACTTACCGTTTTATCCCACCCTATTGATTCAGCCATCATATATGTATGTATTATTTTGCAATCTTCCGTGGAAGGGGCGTATAAAGATCCAGAGTGCTTCCGAAATTAATAACTTGTAATTAGAGTTATAGGTTATTAATTAGCTTTAATTCCTTTTGATTTTTATTCTTCACCTTGGAGTCAGTTGCTAATGAAGTAAATGAAAAACAGTTATATTGCATTTTAGTCTCTAATTAAAATTTAATTTATCATATTAATTGTATATACAGTATTTCAACATTAAGTAAATACTTGAGGTGGAAAAAATATTAACAACTAACTTTGCTGAGTTTCTTGGATTCATTACATAATTCATTTTATTTTCAGGTTCTGCTGGTACTGTATGAAAAAAAAATTGAGTTTACTCCCTATATGGTCGATCTTTGCAATGGAGAACAATACTCCAACTGGTTCCTAAATCTAAATCCCAAAGGCGATGTGCCCGTGTTGCAGGATGGCGTCCTTGTCATACCCAACTCTTCGCACATTATTAACTATGTAGAGACAACTTTTCGAGGAGGTAAGTGACTTTATTCATATTGTTAAGCTTGTATTTATTTATTCTTTTGTAGGGGAGCATCCACTGTTAAAGCCATACGGTCTAGACTCATTACAGTATGACAAAATGATGGACTTTGAGCGATCCTTGTCTCGCCTTCCTGTTGGCGCCCTAAGTCTGGGCTCCTTCATACATGATGACCTAAAGCTAGTGCCAAAAGCTCCCTTTATTGGCCCTGTCCGACAATCCTGTCTGAGTGAGCTGTTTGAAGTTCGAAGTATATTAACTTTGTAATTATTGTTATGTTCTACTTTACAGAAAACAATGACAAAGTTCTGGAACTGTTGCGTGGTTCTTTAAACGATTTGAACTTTCATAACGTTGCATTAAAAAATAAACTTAATATCCAGATACGTCGCAAAGAGCTTGTTACGTCTCGTACAGAATTTCAGCGAGTTCTGGATGCAGTGCGCAATATGCTGGTCTATGTGGAGCAGGAACTGTCCAAGCAAATTACACACAATGTTTGGTTGACTGGAGATGAATTTACAGTGGCCGATGTCAGCTTGGGTTTGCTGCTGCAACGTCTATATCAGTTAGGCTTCGAGGACTACTACTGGAGCAATGACAAATTGCCGCAGGTGGAGAGATACTTTCAGCGCTTCAGGCAACGAGCCTCGTATCTGAAAGTTATGCCCAGCAGCAATTTCGAAATCCTGAAGGATATGTGGAGTATGACGCCTACTAATTACAAGTTGGGAGCTACCGCCGGTTTTTTGGGTATGGCCATGTTCGCAGCATTTGCGCACAAGTAGGTGGTAAAAATTGTTAACTGTTATTGTTTTATTATTATTGTTAAAGTTGGGCACATATAAACACAAACATAAGAACGCTTAAATCTACATGTCAACATTCCAAAATATGGATAGCAGAAATCGCAAGGAAGAGGCAAGTGACTAAAACAGAAACAGACTGCAATTAAACCGACAAATTGCCTAACGAACTATGAATTATGAATGGCGCACTGTGCCAAAGTGCAAGCCTCAAGATGCTCTTGATATCATTGTAGATTAAACGAGTACGAGTATATAAAAACATTTGGTATAAAGATCTATTTGGTACAAAAGTTTTTCCTTACCACAACCGGTTAAAATTAATTCGTTCTATTCATACAATTCAATTCCTGTTTTCTGATCCTTGGTTAATAAATTCCAGTTTTAACTTTCCAGGCTAGTCTGCTGATGCTCACGTCTCTTCTGCTCCGCCTGCAGCAAACTAGCAGCTGTACTAGCTGCCTTTGCATTGGTGAACAAGGGCATACCCATAAATTTGGGTATTTGCTGCTGTTGTGATTGCGCACCTGACTTTCCTGACTGTCCATTTAATCCAGCGGTTGATACCTGAACGCCAGCAGGCGGAGTACAGCTGGGTAAATGCGTGGGCCGTTTGAAAACGAAGCTCTCGCGTTGGTAATGAAACGATCCATTACCAGGCGCTTCTGGTAACAGGCCGTTTGTTGGATACCAGAAGCGATAAGTAAAGTACCAAGTGAGAATAGCGATAATACCGCTAATGACCTTCTCAATCATGCGGTGATAGTACAGCATGGTTCCAACCAACATTATATCCCAGAGCAGCTGAAGTGCAGTCATTCCAATGAACAGGGTACGAATGATTGGTGTAAGGCGGGTGTAGTGAATTTGTAGACTACGTATTTGCTCATTGCTCAGCCCACGCAGGGGATTGCTGCTTATCGTTTCCGAGACGCTTCGATTATGAAGTTCGTTGCGTAGGTGCTCTTTAATAGTTTCCCACTTGATAATAGGACGTGCCTCCTCGATTAACACCAAGCTCGAGTGTATAAGAATAAACGCATGGCCGGAGATATCAAATCCTTGCCATAGATGTCCTGCCTTAAGACAACTAGACTTGCTCGCATAGCCTGAAATTATGAACATAAATATGCAACGATTAACAGTCCAAAATATCTCTCAATCTCACCCTTAGTAGTGCAGCGACCATAGGACGTTTCCACAATATTAAATAGTTTCGTCCAGAAAAACCAAAAAAAAGTTGCTATCAAAATGCGCGGAAAGTGATGCCTTAACATGCGTTTCATGTCACCGCAGGTTATCGTGTATGAAGAAAGCACTGCAAATGGTACCATGAACAACAATGTCCAACCCCAACCAACCTTAACGAAATATAAGTTAAATAGGTTGTCGGAACGGGCAAAGTATGTCTTCGGAAATGGTAAAAAGTCGCCTATAAGCGAAATGATGAATAAACTGCCCAAATACAGGGCTACCTTTAGATCCGTATTAAAGAATATGGTCTTTTTGCACAAATGTATAACACCCATGACAAGGATCTCCCGTATGCTAGTGGGTGCTGCTGTCGGCCGTGTTCCCCTTGCCTCTGATCGAGATATGTCGGGTCCACCAGGTCGAAAGTTCATATTGGAGCTACTGCTTTGCCCACCGACAAAATTCGGACGAAGTGGACGACGTTTTGTGGCCATTTTTACTGCTGTTCTGCCTGTTTGTTTTGGTGTGGTTTTAGTTTTTAAAAATTGCCGTAGAGAATTTTTTACTACGTCGTTTTATTTTTACCGTTTTTGGTTACGGTAAAAGTGAAAGACAAATGAAACCAACAGATGTCAAAGTTCAAACTTAATTTTAAACTGTCACAATCGCACAAAAATTAACTGCGGAAAAAAATGATTTAATTAAAACTTTTTACTCAGCACAAAAGATAAATTCGTTGGATTTTACTTTTGGTTGTGGCATATTTTAGTCAAAAAATGCAGCTGTTGCTTCAGCCAAAAAATAGAACATCATGTGTAAGCGAATACCTGTGAATGGCAGCACTCACACTCACACGCGGGAAGCAATTTTGAACAGCTGTTTATGAATTTGATTCAGTGATTAATTACCGGCTCAGCTGTAGCGAACATTGGTCTTCTCGCATGTTATAGAAATCGAATTTAATTTGGCATGTACAACTCAGCCAAAAAGCTGCAGCGGGTACTCACAGCACGTGAGATACGCAAAACCTTCATTGAGTACTTCACGGTCAATCATGAGCACAAGTTCGTGCGCTCCAGTCCGGTAGTACCGTTCTGCGATCCCACTGTTGCCTTTGTCAATGCGGGTATGAACCAGGTAAAAGAAAACTGTACCAATTTCATAATTACATTGTCTACTAATCGTTCTCCTTCATTCAGTTCAAATCCGTTTTCTTGGGTAGAGCAGCAGCTCCGAGCAAACGCGTTGTCAATTCCCAAAAATGCGTACGAGTTGGTGGTAAACACAATGATCTGTCTGTCGTAGGTCAGGATGGCTACCATCACACGTTTTTCGAGATGCTGGGCAATTGGTCCTTTGGAAATTACTTCAAGGTACATTTGTTTATACTCTTACAATGGGTATTTTTAAAACTGCTTTATTAATTGTATGTATGTTTCCGCTGTAGCGTGAGGCCTGTGCAATGGCAATAGAGCTACTACGCGGGCCTTACAACATTGATATGGAGCGATTGTATGTTACATACTTTGCCGGCGACAAGTTGCTTGGAATTCCTCCAGATTTGGAGTGCGTTGAGATTTGGCGCAGTCTGGGGTAAATATTCGATTTGTTTTTTTTTATATAAATTTGTTTAGGAGAAATTGTTTTCTTTGAAGATTTCCCTCGGAACGTATATTACCCTTTGGCTGCAAGGAAAACTTTTGGGAAATGGGAGCGACTGGACCCTGTGGGCCTTGCACTGAGATTCATATCGATCATACACCTGGCTCTGGACACAGTACCGTTGAGCAGAGGGCCAAGCTAGTCAATGCAGGGCGTCCAGATCTCACAGAGCTTTGGAATTTGGTATTCATTCAATATAATCGGTAAGTTATTACCGTTCAGCAATAACTGTAACTACTGATGTAATAATGCTTATAGAAATGCCGACGGTACCATAACAGAACTGCCCGCTCAGCACGTCGACACGGGCATGGGCTTTGAGCGTTTAACAGCTCTGCTTCAAAACAAATCATCCAATTATGACACGGACCTCTTTACGCCGCTATTCGATGGCATACAAAGCGTTAGTATTAATAATTATTAAAAAAAACTATTGGCTCACAATCAGTCTTATTTATAACACAGCTCTCCAAAGCTCCCACCTATGCTGGCAGCTTTCCCGACTCCCATAATTCTGCGCTACTAGATACCAGCTACAGAATACTTGCCGATCATGCACGTATGGTCACAGCATGTCTGGCCGATGGCATGTTACCGGATCAGAAGTATGTATAAATCTACATATAATAGGCTCAAATATTTTATGATCTATTTCTTACGCACAGTCAGAAGTTGCGCCGTATACTACGAAAGGCCCTCAGCATCTCGGAACAAGTTTTTACAAATGAGAATTTGCTCTCACAGTTGGTGCCTATTGTAGCAGAGACGCTCGGAGATGCTTATCCGGAGATTGCAGTGAAGCAACAGTCCGTCATTGATTTGATTGCTCACGAACAGGAGGTATACAAAAATCTTAGAGAGAGCTCGTCTAAGGCCTTCGCTGAGGTGTTAACTGAATTTCCCAAGTTAGACGACATTGATTTAATGGAGTGTCCAGGATTTGTGCCTGCCTATCGTGAGTTTCAAGTGCAGCGATCCAATTTTCCAAACAACACCATACCGGGTGTCTTCCTGTACAAGCTTACGGATACTTATGGTCTTACCGAAGAGAGCTTCCTTAAGTTAGCCGAGCTTGAGAACATGAACTGTGATTTGGACCGATATCGGGCCGAGTTGGCGTTAGCCAAGCTCAGAACAAAACAACCACAGCGCAATGGAAGCAATAGTGATTTAGAACTGCAGCAACATATTGCAGAAGCGCAAGCGCAGCTAACGAAACGATTACCACCTACTAACAACAGTCACAAGTATATTTACAGCTTTGACACACAAAGTGAGTCCTATAAGATTCCAACATTAAAAAGCCGTGTGCTGGGCTTGTTAGAAAATGATACGGAAGTGACACGCACCTTGGGTGACCAACTGAGACCCTCCTTAGATATATTGTCTATTGTCACTGCAGACAGCAATTTTTACTATGAGTCGGGCGGTCAGCAATCAGATCTTGGTCAGTTGCTGGTAAAAAAGAAACATAAACCCGAGGAGCAACAACAGTTGGATATCTTAGAAGTAAAGCATCTAAACGATTGTGTAGTGCATGTTTGCTGTTTGGCCACACCCGCCAAAGACTTTGAACTCGCCGTTGGAGATGAAGTACAGCTAAAAGTGGATACCAAACAGCGGCAATTAAACATGTGCCACCACACAGGTAAATAGACAATAAACAAATAACTTGGAATGATATAATCTTCTAATATTTACTAACACATTTATAGCAACCCATCTGCTGAACGCCGCCATACGGTTACTCTTCAACAAGGTGACATATCAGATTTCCAGCTCCGTCAACAGTGAACAATGCAAACTGGAAGTAGGCCTACTGGGCAAGCGCGTTCAGAAGACTGATGTTCAGCAGATTGAAGACCTAATTAAGTATGATTACCATACGTTTTTTGACATGTATATATATCTAATAATTACCTTACGCTTATAGCCGCGTCATCTGTTCGGCCACGCCCGTCAAAGTGCAGGAAGTCAGCGCTGCCGATGTACTACAACAGAATGATATAACTATGATTCCAGGTGAAGTATATCCAGAGCACGGACTGCGTCTTGTTAATGTGCACTGTCCCGAGCTGCACCTGAGCTCCAACGAGTTATGCTGCGGCACACATGTGACCAATACAAAGGAACTGTCCTGCTTTTGTATCGTTAATCTTAAACAAACGAATCGGGCACGCTTTGCTTTCACTGCTGTCGCTGGTCCAGCAGCGGAGAATGTAAGGAATATATCTCTAAAACGAACAACTTACGAGATCTAAAGTCGTTTTAATGATTTTATAAAAGGTTTTAAAGACAGTAGCTCTGCTGCGACACCGAGTGGACATGCTAGAAAAACAGTTTCAGACCGATAGGCTGACCAACGCCACTGAAATTGAGCTACAGACCATACGCCACAACATGCTACACTCGGATATTAAGCTTCCCTACGCCTTTAAAGTGGACACTCTCGAACGGATTAATGAGATGCTACGAAAATTGAAGGAAACATCTCGTACCACTCTTAAGTAAGTGCTCAATATGGTGACAGAGTTCTTGATCTTATTTTTCTTAATTGTTACCGTTTCAGAGAATTTGTCGAAGTTGAAATGCGAAATTTATTGTTGGAGAAACCTTTGGACACAAATCCTTACATATTACACTATATTACCAGCTCAGCACTAGTGGAAGAAATTCCCTTGCAGCGTGCCACTAAATTATGTACAGATCGTCCTATTCTAGTTATTAGCATGTGTGATAACATCGTTAAAGCTCGCTGCTGCGTACCTCAGGTAAGGATTTATTTGAACTGAACTCAACACACAACTCATGTTAAACTTTTATTCTCCATATAGAACTGCATCAGCGAGCAGTTCAATGCCACACTTTGGATGCAATCTTTTGCTAAAACATTTGGCGGCCAGGTATCCGCACCAAAAGGTCAGAGTCCCGAGATGGTGTGCAACATGAAGGGACGCAAAGTAAACACACAGTTTGAGGAACAATTAGAGCAAGCGATGTGCCATGCTCAGGTTTATGCCAAGTCTTATTTAGACTTTTAATTTAAGAGGGCGTATTTAACACACCCTTACTAAACAAAGTAAAAGCTAAGCTTAAGTTTGCAATTGTGAGCTAGAATATATTACAGACTATTAGATTTACATAGATATTGTTAATCGCTGTCAGAAATAATCACTAAATCTGCATCTTGCTGAGAGTTCATCATACTTAACGCCATTACTTGTTCAAACACATCGGCTTCATCAACGCTTTGATTGAAGAAAAAACTAACATTGCCATTGGCTGCTGACTTTGGAGTTTGATGTGATTGATTTGATGCGTTTGCAGTGGACAGACGATGTTTATCCTTAAAACGCTCCAAAGGCGTTCTGACCAGATGTGGCACCTTCTGGCCCTTAACCAAAAGATCAAAGCTGTCATCCTGCGTAGAGCGTTTGCTGTGTGGTATGCACTCAGCCTGCATAGAGAGATTGCGACGCTTTTGCAGTAGTAAATTTGAATCATTTAGCTTTTGTGGATCCTCATCGTCGACACGACAACTTAGCTGTGCTAGTCTCATGCTCAAGTCGTCATCCACTGGTTTGTAATGTAACAAATAACCCTCGTGATTATTTACAACAGCCTGTGTATCAGGATTGGAAACAATACAATTAATAATATCTGACATGTCAAATTCACCATCGCTCTCCAAGTCAGAGAGCAAAGCCTTGTTGATCGGCGTTGAGCATTGTTTTGCCATTTCTCGAGCTGGCAGTTTTACTGGTGAGGCCTCTTTTTGCTTAAAAAACTGATGCATTGTTTTTTGGCCCTTTCTTTTTCTTTGCTTGGGTATTAAGGCGTTTTCTGGCTTGTGTGCCGCCTCTGAGTTGTCTTTCTTTTGCGTATTCCTTTTTTTGGTGCCTTCTCCTTTGATTTCAAAAAGGTAGTAACAATATCTGGATAAGCATTTTGCAACATGTCCAGTGGCTCAATTGTGTAGTAAAGTTCATCGAGTCCCTTGGGATGTTCCAGGTTGAACTCGACAATTTGATCATGAGGTATAAGTCCATCAAAGCACCCTCGAGTGTCTTCCCAGCATATCTCCAAGCTGGCAACACCTTTTACGATACGCTTCTTGATTATCTCCTTCGGCTGGACAAGATAAGCCTTGTGATTGCTCTGTTGTACCTGCCAGCGTGTTAATATGGGAAAAAATTTCTGAAAGCTATAGATTTCTGGCCATTGCAGTAGGTGACCAATTTGCTTAACAAATTTAACGAGATTGGGTTGTTTCCAGTCAAGATTTAAATTAGGAACAAAAGCTGGTTCACTGAGAAACTCAGATATTATCTCTTCGTTGGGAAAGTGAATATCATTAAGTGCTTTTTTACGAAGCATCAGTTCCGCCTTAATAGATAGACGTTGTTCCCTATTTTAAAATAACATATGTGAATAAATTTCAAGTGGTTAAAGGGCTTTTCAGCTCACTTACTTCCATAGGCTCTCGTTGCAGCCTTGATATGTTCCACACACCGTGCATCCGCTTTTTGTGTGACTCTGTGTTCGTCCAATGTGACCACAGTTGGTGCATATTGTTTTGTCATCAACTCGTAGTTCTAAGGCATTGTATGTGTCCACCTCAGAACGCCAATTACGTAATCTATTAAGAAAACGTAATTTTACATACTGATACAAATGATACAAAATGATTTTATTTTACCTCCCGAGTATTTCCGATTCATTGTACTTCTTGAAAAGCTTTAATACGCCATCCTTGCCAATACCGCCTACACCATCGGGACAATAATCGCATCCGCAGAGGAGTGCCATCACTATGACTTTATGCTGTCCGAAATCCATGCTAGCACAAATGTCTTGTAAATTATAAATATCTACGGCACCGCCTGCAGCTGCCTGAGTTCCCTGCGTGGACACAGAAAAGTTGCGATAAACGCAAAGAGCACCATAGGCAAAGCAGTCAGAATCTTGACTTATAACACCATCTACTAACTGAGAAAAACATTAGCGATAAATTAAATGAACAGAAACTTTACTCACGCCATGCTTGTTAAGGAAAGCACAATATGCTTCTGCTTCTCCTGGGCCCTTGACACACTGAACGCCCATGGACATCAACAGACTCTCGCACTGCTTTAGCACTTGATTAAACCGTGTGCGACCTTTGTTGCTTTTGGTTGTTGCTTCCTGTGTGGCTTGTGGCCCATTTTTTTCTCTTGGACGTACACCACGAAATTGAAGTTCATTGCGTTTGGATATAACTTGATGTTTAAGATTTGGTGCAACTCCTTCCAAAACGAATACTGGAGTCACCTGCTCCCATATGAGATAACAGGTACGAAAGAAGAGATTTCTGTGGTAGGTATTCGTTTTATAGAAATATGTGCAACATGTTAACCAAAAACTTACTTTAAATGATGCCGCGGATGTACAAAATAATCAACCACATTAAGACTCTCACACACCCATCCAGCAAGATCAATGGCCACCTTCTTGCCGCGCAATTCACTAATTGGTTTGCGCTGAGCATATGGTGTTAATAATGACCACAATTCTTTAACGCCCATATCTTAAATTAGTTATAAATTCCGCTATATTTAATCTCCTTTTTTAAACCGCGCTATTTTGAAAAGTATAGGCAATCGCACCGTCACTCGGCCATTTTGTTTATACAGTTTTGCAGTTTACACGGCAAAACTATAGTTCTTAAAAAACAGCGATAGCAAACAATAGATGGCGCCACAAAAAGTTTCCATAATTTTAAAATTTAAAACACTTGAATTGCTTTTTATTTATTTTTAAACAGTAAGCAATCCGTTTGATCTCAATATTGATCAGTAACTGGGAAATAACTCAATTCCGTGTCAACAATTTGATTTTTGAATGACTACAGAACTGTCACTGTCACCCGTCCGATAGTCACACATGTCACGAACAACCGATTTCTTTAATCTTAATTTTCATGCAAATGTCAGTTTCTTCTTCTTACCTTTGGACATTTGACGTGTCAGACAAAGTGAAATCAAAAGTTAATTTACAATTCGCATGTTCTGTTTTGCAACAAAAGAAACAAAATTTGAGCACACGCCGCTGCATAGTAGTTAACCGAGTACGTAAATCGCCAACATGGTTTTAGCAGATCTAGGACGCAAGATAACAACGGCGTTGCACTCGCTGAGCAAAGCTACAGTCATCAATGAAGAAGCCCTAGGTGCCATGCTTAAAGAAATATGCGCTGCACTACTGGAAGCTGATGTAAACATACGACAGGTGAAGCAGCTGCGCGAAAATGTACGTGCCGTCATTGACTTTGATGAGATGGCCGGTGGATTAAACAAACGTCGTATGATACAGTCGGCCGTGTTTAAGGAGCTTATTAAACTGGTTGATCCAGGTGTAAAACCCTACCAGCCAGTCAAAGGAAAGGCAAATGTGATTATGTTTGTCGGCCTACAGGGCTCTGGTAAGACCACAACATGTACGAAGCTAGCCTATCACTACCAAAAACGCAATTGGAAGTCCTGTCTTGTGTGCGCGGACACATTTCGTGCAGGTGCTTACGATCAGATCAAGCAAAACGCAACAAAAGCGCGCATTCCCTTTTATGGCAGCTACACAGAAATTGATCCTGTTGTTATAGCCCAAGAGGGCGTCGACATGTTCAAACGAGAAGGATTTGAAATGATAATAGTAGATACATCAGGCAGACACAAGCAGGAGGAGTCTCTGTTTGAGGAGATGTTGGCGGTGTCCAATGCCGTCAGCCCAGACAATATCATCTTCGTCATGGACGCGACTATTGGACAGGCTTGTGAAGCTCAGGCGAAAGCGTTTAAGGAGAAAGTTGACATTGGATCCGTGATCATTACAAAGTTGGACGGCCATGCTAAGGGTGGTGGTGCTCTATCAGCGGTCGCTGCTACACAGTCACCCATTATCTTTATTGGCACCGGCGAGCACATTGATGACCTGGAGCCTTTTAAAACGAAACCATTTGTCAGTAAATTACTTGGCATGGGTGACATTGAAGGTTTGATAGATAAGGTAAGCAACATAGAAAATTCGGAAAAAGTATCAGCTAATTAATACCCCAAAACTCGTTAACAGGTAAACGAACTGAAACTGGATGGAAACGAGGAGCTCTTGGAGAAGATCAAGCACGGCCATTTTACAATACGTGATATGTACGAACAGTTTCAAAACATCATGAAAATGGGACCCTTTTCACAAATTATGAACATGATTCCGGGCTTCTCGCAGGATTTTATGACTAAGGGTGGAGAGCAGGAATCAATGGCGCGCATTAAACGTATGATGACCATGATGGACAGCATGTCAGATAGCGAACTAGACAACCGTGATGGCGCCAAGTTATTCAGTAAGCAGCCTACGCGTTGCATCAGAGTGGCACAAGGCTCTGGAGTTATTGAGCGTGAAGTTAAGGAGTTGATTGCACATTATACGAAATTCGCTGCTGTTGTCAAGAAAATGGGTGGCGTCAAGGGACTGTTTAAACAGGGCGATATGACGAAAAATGTAAATCCCACACAGATGGCCAAACTTAATCAGCAGATGGCTAAAATGATTGATCCCCGCATGCTCCAGCAAATGGGCGGAGTCGGTGGCCTACAAAACATGATGCGACAACTGCAACAGGGTGCAGCTGGTGGTCTGGGAGGACTTGGGAACCTGATGGGAGGCTTTGGCGGCAAATGAGCCAGCGGTATATGTAGATTTTTGTATGATTTTGTTTTAGTTTGGTTCTTAGCCTTAATTTGTTAATGGTTTACAAGCGCGACAATTATACTTGAATTCATGGCGATTTTCCCTTGTTTAACCAAATTTAATAATTACAATTACATTTCGTGGCTATAGAAATTTACTAAATCTGAGTAAAGCAGCTAACAATTTTCGTTAACGGTCTTTCGTCTCTTTTGTAACGATTTGCAGAAAGTTAATTGCAAAAACTTTTTGGTTATGTTTTTATTGTGGAAATAGTCTTTGTAAACGATGAAACCATTCAAATACACTGTACTCAAGCAGGTACAGAAAAACAGCCACTTTAATATAACCGTTATTCTAAATATATAAAAATAATTTTGGAAACTTTTATTTGCGTTTCAATTACATACACTGTGCAGAACAGTTGCATATATGTATGTATGTACAGAGGTTAAAACTGGTTTTAAGCTTTCTTTAGAAAACAAAATTAACCAAGAATTTTAACAAAATAAAACGATTCGAAAATTAAATCGGCTTCTTTTGAAATATGTCTCGATTTGCCAGCTCCACTGGGGGCCAAGTTTCTTTAATAACCGCTATAAGAATCTGGGAAATTTAGTATTTGTCGATTGTTCGTCAACGATTTTTTTTCTTTATCTGCGGTCATATTTCCCTTTAAGTGACGTCATAGTTCCCTTACAATAATGAAGTACAGCTACGCACCCTGAGCGACTCGTAACTGCTTGCAGGTACCATACATTTAATTTTTATAATTGAGCGACCGTAAAGCTTAAAAGTATTGACTTGATTGTTCAATTTAAATTTGTGCCATGCCGTTAATTTGAGTGGGTGCATGTGTGTGTGTGTGTTGTGCGTTTGAACTTGCAAGCGGCAACAGCACCTAAAATCCGAAAGGCTCTACAAGCAGCGCTCAGCCCGTCTGCACGTACCCCGCTAGCCAACCACTTTTCCGTCTACCCATACATATGCAATGTGAGCGAAGCTCTCACTATGCGAGAGCAGGCGTTGTGAGCGATCCTAGGTTCTTTCGTCGCTTGCCACTCACTTTTCCGTCTGCACGTACGCCGCTTGCCAGCCACTTTTCCGTCTACACATACATAGGCATTGTGAACCAAGCTCTCACTATGCGAGAGCAGGCGTTGTGAGCGATCCTAGGTTCTTTCGTCGCTTGCCACCCACTTTTCCGTCTGCACGTACGCCGCTTGCCAGCCACTTTTCCGTCTACACATACATATGCATCGTGAGCGAAGCTCTTGCTATGCGAGAGCAGGCGTTTTGAGTGATGCTTGGCTCTTTCGTCGCTTGCCACCCACTTTTCCGTCTACGTGTACGTCGCTTGCCAGCCACTTTTCCGTCAAGACTAGCCTTAGTGCGCTTTTGGCCTTCGAAGAAGGTGGACGCGGTAAATGTTAAGCGCTGCGCTGCATCATTTGCCGAATAAATGCTGTGTCAACCGTTGCTGCTGCACAACTTAATGGAGTTGTAATTTCTTTTTAAATAGATTCTTATACATATGTTGGTTTATAATAAATTTAAGCAAACAAAATAGTTGAATATCCTTGCAAATAATTCAATAATCTTAACTCTTCTTATTAATTTCAGCGATGTCGTGTTTGCACAGATTGTGGATCAAGAACACCCGGCGGAGGCAGTTCATCTCGATAGAATAGTCATTATACGATCTGTGATCTGTGCAGGTCCTCCCCGAAGCTCACTCTGGCCATGCTATTCATATTCATTCGCATTATTATTTTAAAATATCAGTATACTTTAATCTTATCCTTATGGAGTAACATTGAATCTCTACTAATTTTTATTAATATAATTAATTTATTAATAACAGTGTACTATAAAACTCGCTGAATTCTCAACATTAAACGCCACCTATGGCAAAAAGGTACTCAAACCATATTGATATATCGATATCGGTAGATTCTTGTTTAAACTTCTACAAATTAAATAAGCAAATTTGTTTTATTAAAATTAAAACAAACCCAATTAATTATAAATTAAATAATTTAAAACAGATTTCTTTTTTTTTCGAGTTAGAAAACTGAACTGAACTAAATGACTGATTTAGTTTACGACTCGATTCAACTGATTCAGTAATTTCAATGAAAAATCTCAGGTCTGTTCAAAAGTGGAAGATTTTTTTCATTATTATAGTAGCAGCGCTGTTGACCTGTTGTTTATTTTTAGAACTAATTTCTTATTGAAGTCTGGCAATCTTGTCAAATTAAAGACGCTCTTAATGGTTGATTTTTTCGTGTTTTTGGCGCAAAAACTTTATTGTGAAATATTTGAATCATTGTTTAACAAATACATGACGCTTTCGCTATGCAAAGCTATTGGTATTTGGAACACATTACCAATGGCAAAAAGATCATTTTAAAAATTGGTGAAAATGAGATTGGCAGGCACTCAACCTGCAAGTTTTGTCTGCGGGAGTATGTTTATGTGTCGAGGCATCACGTCACATTAATTGTTAGCATTAATGCCGTTATCCTAATGCAGATGGTAAGTGTCCAATTTCGTCATATATATATATATATATATATATATATATATATATATATATATATATATATATATATATATATATATATTCCGCATTCATATTTATTCCGCATATATAATTTTTTTTTATCATAAATGCATGAACAGAACGCTTTAAATGGCGTCTATAGAAATTTTTTAAGACTCAGTGAAGATGTGCTTAAACTTAGTTCCGGCGACAGAATTGGACTTGGTGTTGAAATGGATGACGTATCCATTGAAGTGCCATATAATTATGGTATATTCACTTTAAGGAGGCACTGCACAGATGCCGAAGACATTGTCCTCATATCGGGTGACGAAGAAGACGAGACAGAGGAAAACAAAGATAAAGTTGATGAAAACAGTTACAAACCCGAAACTGAAAATCGCACAATACATTTGCCAAACTTGCCAGAGGTTGGGCACGACGTCATTGAACTACATGAGGAAATACCATCGTCCCAAGTATTTGGTGAACCACCAACAACAACAAATGATGAAAAATTTAACGATGGAGTTTCTGACGAAAACTTTGCCATGTCGCAAGCTCTACTGCAAGGAATTAAAGAAGAGATGGCCGATATACTAGCCGATCTCAGCGATATAGAGTTCGACAACCTGGACAATGATGAGCGAATTTCACCGTATGAAAAAAATATAAAGGTTGACACAGGTTTCAACGAGAATGAAGTTATAATTATTGAAGACGACGACGACGAGCTCTGCGGCAAAGTGGCCGATTGGTCATCTAAACTACTCTCTCAAAATGTTTTGTCAAAGATTTATCCAGCCGAAGACAAGCTTTCAGACGATGAGAATAAAAACACTTTCAATGAGGATGATCAGGAAATCGAAAGCATATCTCCAAAAAGCAAGTCCAAATCGTTGGGTATAGAAAGCGGCAGCTTGGAAGAAGCAACTTTTTCTAATTCTGCCAATGACCTGGGTAAACTATTCTGGTTATCATCCAAATACAACATTTCTAAATGCAACATTTCTTTCAACAGACAAAACCACACCACTATATGAATGTGACCTTAATAAGAAGCCTGATCTTGCTAATTCTTGTGACCAAGATAATGCAATCACATCGCACAAGTTGGCCAAAAATTTTGCGAACGATCTAAACTTTGTGATGATAAAAGTAAACCATCAACAAGTTCAAACGATGAGAATAAAAATACTTTTAATGAGGAGGATCAGGAAATCGAAAGCATTTCTCCAAAAAGCAAGTCCAAAGCGTTGGGTATAGAAAGCTGCAGCTTGGAAGAAGCACCTTTTTCTAATTCTGCTAATACAACAACAACAAATACAACATTTCTAAATGCAACATTTCTTTCAACAGACAAAACCACACCTAGCAAAGGAAAACAGCATCGAAACGAACGTTTAAAATCAATTGATATGTCACTATATGAATCTAACCTAAATAAAAAGCCTGATCTTGCTAATTCTGGTGACCAAGATAATGCAACCACAGCGCACAAGCTGGCCAAAACTTTTTGGGAACGATCTAAACTTTGTGATGATAAAAGTAAACCATCAACAAGTTCAAACGCCCGGGGACCGATTCTCGTTGAAGCGCCACATTTACCTGTACACCGTGGTAAATTACGCGGTGTGTCAGCCGAGAAAAAACAACTAACTCAGAAATCAAACGTAAATCGCTTGACGAATAACCTAAATGAGCTTAAGCGGAAGCAAAAGGACGTGACAACGCTGAGTGATTCCAATGGCAAAGAATTTTCTTCCATGGATGTGCCGCCAACAAACAAAAAATCCAAACTGGACAAGCCAGAGGAAACGGTAACTCCCTCTGTAAAATCATTTCCTAAGCGACGGTCAACAATTGAGTGCTTTTCACAAAAGTGCAATGACACTGATGTAGGAAAGAAACCGCTCTTTCGCTATGGTCGTCTTCCAGAGCGTAAAGAGGCAGAAAAGGCTCGCAATCAACGAACCTGTAATCGAGTTACTTTTGCCGATATGGAACGTGATTTTCAACACAACGAAAAACTGAAGAAAATGTTGAAACGTAGTCGACGTGTTCGATTTAATGACGAACCTCAAATTAGATATATCGAACGAATAGAAAGTGCTAAGAAGAAAGTGCAACATCTTAAAGATACCCAAAAGTTTTCTCTAAGTACCTACGCAGAGCGTAGGGAATGGTCTCTGGCCAATGGAAATCCGGAAAACTACTCTTGTCTGATTATGGGAAATATTCTTAGCTGGGCTAATCAATGGCTATCCCTACGTAATCTGAATGACCTTACCGAAAGAGATGTTCTATTACAAATACCATCCGAATTCGAGAGCTACAAACAGTATAAAGAGTAAGTGAATATTAATTTTATGATTTATCATAACTTTAAATAAGAATAACTTTTTCCACACAGAATAATAATACCCTTGATGAAAGTGGAACTTCTGAACACCATAGAGCGTGAATACAAACTCTCCAAAAATACATTCGAAGTCAGTCTGGAGATCATTACAAGGAAAGACTCGATAAACCGACCTCGCTACTTACTGACTACAAGATGTTAGCAATTTCACAAATGTGATAAAGTTCATATATTTAAGTATTTTCCATTTTTATTTTCAGACAACAAGAAGCCCGCTAAAAAATTCGATATGTACACTTTGTGTAGTGGTGAAAGCATGAAGGAAACGTTTGCGACATTGCAACGCATGCAGCGTATAGCCGGTAAGCTATAAACATTAATATTTTAATATAAATGTGCAAAATAAATGTTTTTGTTTTATATTTAAATTCAACTACAGATAATGTTTATGAATTGACTTTTGAAATACTGCAAACAGAAATTAGTATGGAAATACTGCAATCTGTAAAAATAATAACTGTTCGTCCTGTCGTGGACAATATGTGCGTGGAGCTGGGTGCATTTAAAGCGGTGTATCAACTTGGTGGCTCTCCGCTGTTGGAACGCATACTAAAACCCAGCAAAAATGTAACATCCTTTGATAGTAGCACAGTCCTAAAAGACACACGATATAAAGGTTTACTGAAGATGAATGATCGGCAGCTCGAAATCTGCAAGAACACTTGGATTCGCTTGATTGACGATTCGACACCAAGTATTACATTGATACAAGGTCCACCGGGAACTGGAAAATCGGTGCTTATATCGAATCTTGCTCTACAATGTCTGTATGGTACCATCGCCAACACTCTTGACCGTAAGATTCTCATATGTGCACATAGCAATGCCGCTGTAGATAATATTGCGCTGTACTTAAAACGTGCCATAGATGGCATGAAGCATTCAAAATTTCAGTTACTGCGTTTTGGTTTCTTAGAGAAAATGGACAAAAAAGTACATGAACTATCTTTAGACTATTATCTGGGCAAAAAGCGCGCAGAGAAGGTTTGGCATATAACACATGATGACGTAGAGAATCAAGTACAAATACAGCTCGAGTTAAAAAGACACATTGCACAGCTTAAACACCGCTCTGTTGAAAACAGCTATTTACAACAACAACTGAAATCCAAAAAGACCCAGTTAAGTCTAGTAGAATCGAATTTTGGTCCACCGTTTACAACGCGGGAGGAATACGAGCTGTCTAAAAAATATATACAGCGCACTGACATAGTGTGCACCACACTCTCAAGCTGCGTAAAACTGGCATCCTTCATAGACTACTTTGATATCTGCATTATTGATGAGGCTACTCAGTGTACAGAGCCCTGGACGCTGTTGCCACTGCAATTTGGAGTCCGCGATCTTGTCTTGGTGGGTGATACAGAACAATATCCAGCTACAGTTTTATCCCAAAGAGCAATTAAATTTGGCCTGGGCAACTCTATGTTTGCTCGAATTCAGCACAATTTGATGGTCAACAAGGAAATAAATGTACACACAAAAGTTTTTGAATTAGGCGTGCAGTACCGAATGCATCCAGCAATTTGCAGATGGCCCAATAATTACTTTTACGAAGGTGAACTGGTTAATTCCGCCACAACTCGGCGTCTGACATGCCCTTTTATTCCGTATTGCATTATCAATTTGCGTTTCACCCCTGACGCCAATGATATAAACAATTACAAAATTAGCAACGATGAGGAGGCTCGTTTTGTCGCCAAGCTGCTCGTAGAGATGGATAAGCATATGCCCACTCAAAGTTACAGGTATGGTTTGATAACGCCTTATAGCAATCATCGCCATGCCCTGAGCCAGGTGATACCAAGTCACTTGATGATCACCCCACAAACGGTGGATGCATATCAAAGTCAAGAGCGAGATGTAATTATCTTATCAAATGCACGAACACGTGGAGTTGGCTTTCTAACCAATTTGCAGCGACTGAATGTGGCTATGACTAGACCTCGTCGGTGTCTGATACTCTGCGGCAATTTTGATGATTTACAGGTAAGTTTACTTTACAAGAAAGCACAAAATGATTTTGACAATATATATATTTTCACAGGATATGAAAATGTGGCGCCATTTGCTTGATGATGCCCGCAGTCGAAATATTTACTTTGATCTTAAACGCAGCGATGTTGATGATTTAAATAGCTCTCTAATAAACAAAATACTAGTTAAGCCTAAGCCCATTAAAATATAATGTTTCTGTAGATCAGTTGCATTCCAAACAGTATTAATTGAGGCATCATACATAAAAGTCTTGAATACCAAACTGAGTGCCAAGGTGCATATATATATAATAATCTCTTAATTTAAAAGTTGAATTTAAAAACCTTATATGTTAAACCGTTCTGAATGAATGAACTGAATAAGTTTGCGAAGTTTGTTGTCATTGAATAATGTTGCAAAACAAAAAATTGACAGTCATACGTATGCTTAAGAGTTTAATATCAAACTGAGTGCTAAGGTATATATATGAAATATATTATAATCCCTTTATTTAATATGGTGCATTGAAGCATAATGTAAAAACCATTTAATTTAAACCTTTTTGGCTGTTAATTGAATTGAATAATCTGAAAGAATCAAACTAATAAGTTTCTGAGTGCCAAGGTGCATACGTTTATATATGAAATATTAATAATCTCTTAATTTAAAAGTTGAATTTAAAAACCTTATATGTTAAACCGTTTTGAATGAATGAACTGAATAAGTTTGTGAAGTTTGTTGTCATTGAATAATGTTGCAAAACTAAAAATTAACAGTCATACGAATGTTTAAGAGTTTAATATCAAACTGAGTGCTAAGGTACATATATATATATATTTATATATATGAAATATATTATAATCCCTTTATTTAATATGGTGCATTGAAGCATAATGAAAAAACCATATAATTTAAACCTTTTGGCTGTAAATTGAATAATCTGAAAGAACGAATTGAATAAGTTTCTGAGTGCCAAGCTGCATACATTTATATATGAAATATTAATAATCTCCTAATTTAAAAGTTGAATTTAAAAACCTTATATGTTAAACCGTTTTGAATGAATGAACTGAATAAGTTTGTGAAGTTTGTTGTCATTGAATAATGTTGCAAAACAAAAAATTGACAGTCATACATATGCTTAAGAGTTTAATATCAAACTGAGTGCTAAGGTATATATATGAAATATATTATAATCCCTTTATTTAATATGGTGCATTGAAGCATAATGAAAAAACCATATAATTTAAACCTTTTTGGCTGTAAAATAAATTGAATAATCTGAAAGAATGAATTGAATAAGTTTCTGAGTGCCAAGCTGCATACATTTATATATGAAATATTAATAATCTCCTAATTTAAAAGTTGAATTTAAAAACCTTATATGTTAAACCGTTTTGAATGAATGAACTGAATAAGTTTGTGAAGTTTGTTGTCATTGAATAATGTTGCAAAACAAAAAATTAACAGTCATACGTATGTTTAAGAGTTTAATATCAAACTAAGCTAAGGTATATATATATAAATGTATATGTTACAATCCCTTTATTTAATATGGTGCATTGAAGCATAATGTAAAAACCATTTAATTTAAACCTTTTTGACTGTAAAATGAATTGAATAATCTGAAAGAATGAATTGAATAAGTTTCTGAGTGCCAAGCTGCATACATTTATATATGAAATATATAATAATCTCTTAATTAAAAAGCTGAATTTAAAAACCTTATATGTTAACCCGTTTTTCATGAATGAATTGAATAAGTTTACTAAGTTTGTTGTCATTCTGTCAATATTATGAAGCAAAATATTGAATAAATTTTGTAAAATAAAAAAACCATTTTTAACAGAAATACATATATATTGCACATAAGCTGGGATAATTTGAAGTATCCAGATACTCTATCGTACGTATTCACACATAAATTAAAATGCACTTCCAAAAATTATTTGTTTAACGTTAGACATTTACTAGAGAACATTTCACAATCTAAATTAGGCGCGCCTCTTTTGCATGATTAAACTAGACTTAACTGATAGGCGTACAGCTCTGTTTATTTCTTTCTGAACTAATAGTTAGTAAAGTAGTAAATATTTAAGTAGTCACATATATACTTGATAGACATATATGTTGTAAATTCACACATGGAGACATAAGCATCAATTTCATAGGATTGTTCGACTGGTTATATTTTGCCCTTCGTTTGTTTTCAGTTGCATATTTCCAGAGTTTAATTCGATTTGGTAAAAAGTCAATCTCTTAGCGCAATCCTCACGTCATTAAAATTAATGGAATCGCTTAACAAGAAATCTCCGATAAGCGGAATACAATTGCACTATATAATGCCATTATGATAATTATAATAATAATCGTAACTGAATTAACTTAAAATTTTAACAATAACAAAATTTTAAACTATAACTAAAAACATAACAAAAATTATGCTCAAAATTAAGACTATCCATTCAATTGAATCATTTCTAAAGGGACTTTAACAGCATCCGAGAGTGACTTGCTATGCTTCCATATACAGATAAATATGTATATATAAGATTTCAATTTATAATGATTATATATAGAAGTACGACTAAAGCAAACAATTGTTGTTGTCTATATATTTAGTTTAGCATGTCGCCAAGAGAATCCTTTAAGGACTGGTAAATTTGGTATTGTTGATCCGGCTTTAAATTATATATCTGCAAAGTATAAAAGAAATTTGTTAAAAAAAATTTTTAAATTTTAAAAAAATGTTTAATATAACAAACCTGTGTCAAGAGTTTAGCCGGCGATGGAGTTCTTATGAAACTCGAGATGTAAACGTTAACAAAGGTAGCCATTAGGAACTGACAGTCAAAGCGATCCATTATCCCGCCATGGCCAGGAATCATATCGCCAAAGTCCTAAAGTCTCAAAATCAGTTACCATATTTCGAAAATAAGAAACGAAATTTTGACTAACCTTAATTTTGAAAGCACGCTTAAATCCGGATGCAAAGAAGCCACCGAATGGACCAATTATTGAACTGAATAGGCTCAATGAAATCGAGTGCCATATAAATGGATAAATGTTCAAAGATTTGCCAATGCCAAACTAAAATTGCAAATAATTAGAATAAATAATTCAAAAAGTTATGCATGAGGGGTGCAGCTATAAGTGGTGCAGAAAGGGACAATTTGCCCCCGTCCCGGAGTCGAAGGGACAAACGTTGACGCACCTTATAGACTAGCTGCGCCCCTGATATGCATCATTATAGGAAATATTGTGTGTAATCTTACCAGTTTAAGGCTGTACTCCTGTGGTGTAAACAGATAGCTGGGCACACAGGACATTGTCATTCGACCTAGTTCCTCGGAGTATTGTATAGGGCAGATAAAATATTGGTGATTGCATAATATGTATGAGAATAATATGCCATAAAGAACGGTGGCAAAACCACCACCAATAAAGCCCTCCCAGGTCTTCTTGGGGCTCAGCTTAATGAGAGGTGTGCGCCCAAAGAAGAAACCAAACACATACGCCATGACATCATTGCAAACAATCATCGATACGGGCACTATAAACCAAATAAGACCCTCGAATATATTTTGTATAATTAGGTAGCTCTGGGTGACGACAATCAGCAGTGATACGTGCGTCCAGGCAAATAGACTGAACTGCTTAATATAGTATTTCTTCACTAGGGAGAGCACGAACCAAACAAAGCCAACGATGTATAGGGCAAACGATAGGAAGCGATGGTAGGTTACCAAAAACTTTAAATATTCCTACAAAGTAAAAAAAAATTATAATGCACATTAGCTTCAACTATGAAAGGCATGAAAGTCGTACTTATACACTTACCACACGATTAATGACGACCCCAAAGTAGTCGACTAAATTTTCACCATAAAAAAAATAGTTCGAAGTAAGCAAGAAATACCAGGAGAGACTTCGAAACCAGGGCAAGCCATGTATACGATACACTTGATAGCCAATTGAGATAATTTCCTGAAAGCACTTCACTTGCACCAACAGCGTCTATAAATGCAATTATATACAGAGATAAGTGGTTAATAATTGTCAACCTATATCATCATCATCAGCAAACGCACCGTGATCATCAGGGCCAATGGGCCCCCGTAAATTATTAATGCAAATCCACAAATCATAATCCATGTGAATATGCCTCGAATAACCCAATTCTTCCATCTGAAAAATGAATATTTAATAAAAATAGGCAAAAAAAATATTTTGATTAATTATGTGTGTGTTCATTTCTAAAAGTTTTCCGATTTAATCTATATTCTCTTAGGTAAACAGTATTTAAAATTTTCTGAGATTAAATTCTGCAGCAATTCTGATTGAAAATATTCGAGTGCTCAAAACTAAGAATTGACCTTATATTTTATTGCATAGAAATATTTGTTACTTGCCGCCGTATAAACACAGCTGCTTTAAAATATTTTTGGAATTTTGTACGATCATGACCATGACCCATACTTAATTATGTATTATATATGTATGTACACGTATAAAATATTCGTTGGACGTACCGATCCGGTAAATCCTTAAGTGCAGAGTCCAATATTTCGGGTGTTTTATCAGTGCCTTGAGGTAAATTCTTTGCTAGCTCCTCAACGAATTTCTCTTCTGGTATTTTCTCTTCCTCCGAATCAACCTGTAAAAGTTTGCCAAAATAAGAATTTTCCGACTTATTATTGCAAAATCAAAGTCCAAATGGGTCTACTAGTTTATAATCAGCGAGATACGAAAAATTTAGGTATTTTATCCAAGTTGTCTGTGGTTGGTTGTTAAGGTGGCGTGTTTTGTTTGGTTGTCAAATATTAGTGCGGTCTGATAAGAAAGTAGGGAAAGGGGCATAAGTTCTATATAGTGGCGGCCTTTGGTAATTCGGCATTATCATTATCATAAAGACACGCTGCCTAGAGCAAGCGTGTCTTGCGCAGATAGGCCGTTTCTGACCACACTGCAGTAGTAGTATGAAGTATTTCTTAGTGGGCGGTTGGTCAGTTGGTTGGACGCTTCCGTAATGGCCACTTAATTGGATTTTCTTGTAACAGACCGGGGTCTTTGTTATTATTGTTGTTGTTGTTTTCGAATACGAGTCTAAACTGCGAGTACGCAGTATATTTGTTATTGGTTTTTCTCCGTTATTGCCCTCTGTCGCTCTCTCTCCCTCTCTTCTCGCTCTTCTGTCTCTCTGGATGGCGCTCTTTTGCCACCTGCTTGTGCGTCAGAGAATAACAAAAACACTGCACACAGAGAAACATACACGTATGTATGTAGTATCAATGTTGTTGTATGAGTATACATACATTTTGCTCGGTTTTGCGCTTCAATTATAGCAAATTTTGGAAAAGAAACATAAGGATGGACACACTACAATAAACCTATACCCATGGAAAGTTTCCTTATAGTCTGTTTGGACAAAAAAACAAACTTACATGATCTGAAGAATCAGCTGCACTGCTCGCGGCGGCAACAGCAACAGCATCGTCAGCCTCGTTGTCTGCCTTTCTGCGTCGCACCTCTGCCATACTTATGTTTTTTGAACAAATTCAGTAACTAATTTAAATATTAAGTTTTTCAAATGACAGCTTTAGCGCAGTTGTCGTGCTGCACAACAAGCACTCAAAAAACAAAACGTCCGTTTTTGCTTCAACAACACACACACGAGCTGCAAATACTAGGGCTGCGTCGTTTTGTTCTGAACAAGTGCAAGTGAACGGGTCACAAAAATAAACTATTGAACTTATTCAGCAAATTGAACGAAAAATCCCAGCTCAAGCAAATACTAGAGCGTGTGAACCATGATTGTCACACAATTCAAAAATGTTGCAGTACTTTGGCGCCCCCTCTTGACCGTTTTGCGAAGCTGATTATTCTAAACGAAGCCACAACTCTCGTGAATTGATTGCCGGCGTCATTTGCAGATCTTGCATTATTTTTTTTATTTGCAAAGAATCAAATAAAATTTTAATTATGGCGGCAGCAATTGACGGCGTTTTTCCCGCAACTTTGCAGGAATTAGTTAAAAAGATCAAAGTATTAGTTGTAGGCGCTGGTGGCATCGGTTGCGAAGTACTGAAAAATCTTGTGCTCAGTGGCTTTACAGAAATTGAGATTGTAAGTTAAATGTTAAGTGTTAATCGTTAAAAACTCATGTTCAAAATTTTTGAAGATCGATTTGGATACCATTGACCTGAGCAATCTGAATCGCCAATTTCTGTTCCATCGTGAGCATGTGGGAAAGTCAAAGGCTCGCGTAGCCCGTGAAAGTGCTCTAAGCTTTAATCCTGATGCAAATATAACAGCCTATCATGACAGCGTTACATCGTAAGTGTTTGGAGTTTGCTCTATTATAAAAATTTTTGAACCTAATATCCAGATTAATATTGAACCCTCTTTACTTCATTTAAGTACCCATAATGTGCTCTATCAGCAAGCACAGTAGGCTAGCATACTCCACTAAAATTATTTTCGTTTTAATTTTGCAGCACTGACTACGGTGTCAATTTCTTCAAGAAGTTCGATGTTGTTCTAAGCGCTTTGGATAATCGAGCGGCCCGCAACCATGTTAACCGCATGTGTCTGAATGCAGATGTACCTCTCATTGAAAGCGGCACCTCTGGCTATAATGGTCAGGTGGAGTTAATAAAGCGCGGCTTAACCCAGTGCTACGAATGTACACCTAAGGAAAAGCAACGTAGCTTTCCTGGCTGCACCATACGAAACACGCCCTCTGAGCCCATTCATTGTATTGTGTGGGCCAAGCATCTATTTAAGTAAGTCAGACCTAAAACATTTTTAAACCACAGTGCCTATTGATAGCAATAACATTTGCAGTCAACTTTTTGGTGAGTCGGTTGAGGATGAGGATATTTCGCCCGATGCCGCTGATCCAGAGGCAGCTGAAGAAGCTAAAGAAGTAGATGGTTCCGGTGACGCTGGCGCAGTGGATAAGAATAAAGATAATGAAAGTCAACCAGACTCGAATGCCAATGGCAATGTGGTGCGCATCAATACACGCCAATGGGCCAAGGATTGCAATTACGATGCTGGCAAATTGTTCAACAAGTTCTTCAATGAGGATATAAATTACTTGCTGCGAATGTCGAATCTATGGAAATCACGCAAGGCGCCTGTGCCAGTACAATGGGATACCCTATTTCCCAATGGTGCCAAGGCTGAAAATTTGGAGTTTGCACGTCAGCATCATAAGATTTGGACTGTTGAGGAATGCGCTCACGTATTTGCTAATGCACTAAAACAGTCGAGCACTGCTTTTCTTAAGCTAGAAGGCAATGATACTCTAGTCTGGGATAAAGATGACCAGTCAGCTATGGATTTTGTGGCAGCTTGTGCCAATGTGCGATCCCACATTTTTGACATTGAGCGCAAGTCTCGATTTGAAATCAAATCAATGGCTGGTAACATTATACCAGCTATTGCGACCACAAATGCCATAACAGCAGGCATTTCAGTGATGCGCGCCTTCAGTGTACTTCAGTCTAAGTGGGAACAATGTAAGGCCGTTTATGCTCGACTGCGATTAAATGGGCGAAATCAATTTTTGGTAGCAGACGCATTTTTCCCGGCTCCCAACCCCAGCTGTTATGTGTGTGCTAGTGATCCAGCCATTACATTACGTATTGATACCAAGCGGGTTCAAGTTAAGGCTTTCCGCGATGAAGTGCTCATTAAAACTCTGAATATGGTGAATCCAGATGTAACTGTAGATTCCACAGGATCCATTGTCATTTCATCTGAGGAGGGAGAAACCGAATGTAATGAACTGAAGATGCTATGTGAAATGAATATCGTGGATGGAATCATTTTAAAATGCGACGACTTTTTCCAAAGTTATGAGCTTAGCATAATCATATCGCACTTTGACGCAGAGCGCGACGATGTGTTGTTTGAAGTAATCGCAGATAAAAGTCAATTGCAGCCGAAGCTGGAGGACAAATCTGGGGACGCCAAAGAAGAGCCGAGTTCCCGAAAGCGTGTGGCTAATGGCAACAATGCGACTGATGATGGTCCATCGACTTCAAAACGTAGTCGACCCGCTGAAGTTGAAGACGATGATGATTGCCTAGTAGTTGAGGAAGAGGATGACGTTGAGGAGATTGTTAGCTCGACAACAGATAAACTAACCGTTAAGGGTAGTCCTCCAAAAGCAGCTGCAAAACGCAAGCCCAGAATAGGAAACTCAAAAATGGAAAATGAAGACATAACCGACATACTAGACTCCTCCGAAGAAGATGATGTGGGCCCTACTAAATGTAAACGCACAAAACTAAGTGAGCCAGATTCGGCAGATTGTGAAGTAATCAGTATTGACTAATGACTTTCTTGATGTCCTTTATGTAATTCCCAAATTTGTACTTTATATAATTCTCAAGTTTAAATAAACAACAGAATTTTAATCTATTACAATCATTAAAATGTGAATTTTTGGAAAAAATGTGAATTTATATATGTTCATATTTTATTTTATAAAATTATATAGAAAAGTCACTTGTTTTCCTAATGTACATTTTCCTTTACCGAGTGGAAACAATCAAAAATGGGTGGCAATATCGCAAACTGTCAATTGGTTATAATCTGGAAGCATAAAAATTTTGTGTAGTCTGGCAGCTCTAATAAAAATGTAAAGTTGGGTGTTTGTGTAGTTATTAAAGAATATTAATTAAAATGTTCACTTTCTTATCAGATGTCTTTTGCAAGCAAATTACTACAGACCAGCGCACGACTGTGGAGTGGAATTAACGTCACGCGTAGTTTCCATGCTCTACTGCGTCCCACAACCATTGGAACATCCGCATCAGGTCACAGCTTAATCGGGCAAAGCTTAGTACCAGTAAAAAATACAGTTTCTTTGCTTACACCCTTAAACGCTCTACTACAGCAAGCCGCAGGATTTAAGGTGAAGGGTCGACTAAAGCGTCGTTGCAGCGATTGCTACATTGTGGTCCGTCAGGAGCGTGGTTATGTCATCTGTCCAACTCATCCGCGTCATAAACAAATGTCTATGAAGAAACGTGACTACAAATCCTGGATTCTGACGCACGCAACGCAATCTAAAGAAAGGGGTTATTAATTCAATGCTTATTTGAAAGTATCTGTAAAATATATTAATTTTTTAAATATATAAAATAACATCGTAAATTCGTGTTTTTTAAATATCGATACATCGATATATCGGTATAGTGCTCGCATCCCCAGATGAAATCGTGAGCAATTTTTTTTGTTTCAACACAAAAACTTAAGCTAAAAAAAGCAAAGCCTGCCCAAATTTTTGTGCAATCCCACAAGCAATAATAATAACAACAAGTGTCTGTCCCTGCGATTGGATAACTGTTATAAACATTTTAAAAAGACAAAGTGCGAAGTGTGTTCGAGCTGAGAGTGAGTGCATAATTTACAGTTGGCCTTCCACTGGGCAACAACAAAGCCATAAGTAGACGACCCACACGCTTACGCACACACACACACACATATACAGGTTTATATTTACATGTATAAGCGCAGAGATTGCGATACCTGAGAGTGCGTTTGTCACCCAATTAACAATCAAAAAACAGTAAAACCAACAAAACGTTCGCTTCACAATCCCGCGCGCGAAAATAACAACAAACACAAATGGGCCTGCTACTCTCACGGTTATGGCGGATGTTTGGAAACGAAGAGCACAAACTGGTAATGGTTGGCCTCGACAATGCGGGCAAAACAACAATACTATACCAGTTTCTGATGAATGAAGTGGTCCACACCAGTCCAACGATCGGTTCCAACGTAGAGGAAGTTGTCTGGCGAAATATACACTTCCTGGTGTGGGATTTGGGTGGACAACAGAGTTTACGTGCCGCTTGGAGCACCTATTATACAAATACGGAGCTGGTTATTATGGTTATTGACTCGACGGATCGCGAACGTTTGGCTGTGACTCGAGAGGAACTTTATCGCATGCTTCAGCATGAGGACCTTAGCAAAGCAAGCCTGCTGGTTTATGCCAATAAGCAGGATCTGAAAGGATCAATGTCAGCTGCGGAAATCTCCAGGCAATTGGATCTGACCTCCATCAAGAAACATCAGTGGCACATACAGGCGTGTTGTGCGCTGACCGGAGAGGGATTGTATCAGGGACTCGAATGGATTGTGCAGCGCATTAAAAATAAATGACAGACACACCGATCGACCGACGGCGCTAGTTTATAGTTAATCAATTATTTTAGACAAATAAATAAATTTTTATATAAATGTAAAGACATACCTAATTATAATATATATAAAAAAATTGAAATTTGATTGCGTCTTTAAAATGTAATGTAAAGGAAAATGAGAAAGAAAAAACAATTGTTTCAAAACAAACAAAGCCAAGCCAAGCCAATTTCTACAGTGCTTTAGTTATAAACTCCTGCCTTTTGCTTACATATGTACGTGGAACCCTACACCCTTAAGTTCCCCTGCCACTATACCTTCAATAAAATTAAATATGTGTATTAAGATAATGCTAATGTTATGATCTAAGAGCAGCCAATTAATAACTTCCAATAAATTTATAAAATAAACAAGTTTATTTCAAAATTTTTAAGTTAAAAATACAGAGAATTGGACGTATTTTTACTGTTATGAACTGAACATGCATTGTAATTGACGTCGTTATTTCATTGCATTGTTTGTTGTTGATGTGATGTGTGAGATTGTTTTTGTACTCTAACCACCAAAATAAATATATAAATACAAATATATGAATATGCATGCATGTGTATAAATTATGATGTTACTTTACTTGTATGGCAAGTAAACAACAAAATTAACATTTTAGTTTAGGATTTAAAGTTATAAATACTACAATTATAGCCACACGAAAATTTGATCACAAAATAATAATAAAAAACGTTAAATGTATATGTATAACATGGAGATGTCTATGTAAGATTGCACGAACTGCTGCAATTCTTAAGCGGCTTTCCCTGTCCCAGCTGCACAGTATTCTCGTCAATGGCCTGAACACTGCTCGAGTCGTGTTGCCGCTAGAAATAACATAAATTGAAACTTTAGATAATTAGCTTTTAGCAAGTTACAGCCAAATACCTTCAGTTCAGTCGCCAGACATCGGAAGGCATCTTCGACATTGGTATTCTCCTTGGCTGACGTTTCCATAACAAACAAAATTTCAGGTATATATTGACACATTTGGCGCGCCTCCTCAAAGTCTACCTCGCGTTCCTCTTCTAGGTCACATTTGTTGCCTATCAAAATGATAAGCACATTGGAAGCCGTATATCTGCGCACCTCCTCTATCCATTTTTGCAGATTTGCAAATGTTGATCGCTTTGTGATGTCATAAACTACAACCAAGAATATTTTATTTGAAGATTTGATACCCTATATTCAATATTTGACTGATCGATCATGTGGCACCTAAGTATATTATATACTATACACTATACATTCTCTTATAACAAATTTAACCAATACCAAATAGCCATTCTGTGATTGATTATTTATATGTATGTACATAAGATGCATACACATTTCGAAGAATTAAAAATTTTTTTTTAATTTCTGCATATAAACATTCATACATGTGTATAATAGAGTCGTTGGCAAGGATTTATTAAAACACAGGAAATTGTATAGAAAAAGACGTTCGCAATTACGTTGAGAGTTGGATTTAGCGATTTGAAAACTTCCAGGAAGCTTATTTTTTACTCGTTGTAATAGTATAACAAAATAAAACTTGAAAAGAAAGTGGTAAAGTGATAAAAATTATAATACGCTCTGCAAGGGTATATAAATATGAACTATTTATAAAGTTTCAGTGCCACTTTTACCACTGATAAGGTTTAATGGCGAATATTGCCTGCCGTTTAAAATCACAGCACCGATAATAAAATAAGAGTGCGCACCGTCTCATTATCAACAGGCCATGACAATGGCCTAAGGGTCATGATAACGTCCTCACTTTCAGTCATGACAAACTTGGATGGGCGTTAGCTAATAATGAATTTTACTTACCGATTATGACGCCATTGTTGGCTCGATAATAGCTCTGGGTAATGGTACGGAATCGTTCCTGTCCGGCAGTATCCCAGATTTGCAGCTATAGTAACAATATAATCGTCAGCTTTGCAACACTCGACAATAAACAGTAAGCATCATTTACCTTGACTTGTTTGCCCTCGACTTCTATGGTTTTCATTGAAAAATCCACTCCAATGGTATTCCCATGTCGCTCCACATAGTTGCCGGTCTTGAAACGTTGCAATATAGATGTTTTACCCGTGCAACAGTCCCCGATTAAGACAATTTTAAATAGAAAATCAAAATTCTCCTCATTCGGCAGGGCCATCAACGTTTGAGGATTACGCGCCGTCATTTTGTCCAGCCGGAAGAGTTGGCGCCTCCTTCAACGATGGATGTGTTGACTGATGTGCAATTAGTTATTGTTTTGCATGGAAAATGTTAAAATTTATAGTTTAATTGGTTGATAGCAATGGAAATGCGTTGCACAAAGACTGTTGTTGTGCTCTGCACACATTTCAATAAAGGGTATATCGGCTTATAAGAAATTAAAATAAGAAGACGTAATTTATCAATTAAAATGTTGAAGTGCATTGTATATACCAATACAATTTTAATTTTTATGAAAATTAAAAATGGCTGTTATAGATTAAACCGAATTATTCAAATATTATCTTTGACTGTTGATATCATAGAGTATATTATAGTTATAGCGTTGAACTTTTCAGCTCTCGGCGTTGTACAGAACCAAAAAGCAACCTGTAAGACGATTTCCAACACTTATTTTTGTTGGCGCTCATGCTCTTTGATATTAAAAGCAATGAAAAAAAATAAAAAAACTAAATAAATAAATAAATAATAAGTAATAAAAACTATCAAGTATTATTAAATTACTTTCTGAATTAAAAACTATACGGGAATAATATGTATGTATGTGCAAATAAATATTAAGCATATAAATTTCACACAA
Source organism: Drosophila putrida (assembly GCA_037043535.1). NCBI lineage: Eukaryota > Metazoa > Arthropoda > Insecta > Diptera > Drosophilidae > Drosophila > Drosophila putrida. Next base: position 175,926 of record JBAMBI010000819.1, read on the forward strand.
CCGTTTTCATTTAATTTTGTTAATATATGTAATTGTTGCTATTGATATATTAGTACAAGTTTGCGATATCTGAACCCACATAGTATAGACGATCTATAAGTAACAAGAGCTATGTATTTCTCTACAAATTTGCACTCGTGTTTTGATTAAAAATCCGAAGTATTAAGAAAGGTTTGCAGCTGAGTCTCGAATGTCTGGGAGCCGAACGTTAGCGTAAATAAGTTATAATAATAATATGGAAAAAGTCTATTGTTAGTTTATTTCAATTGAAATTGAAATTCTGCCTGCGGTTTGAATAGCTTTGCCTCTTACATGGCGCCCACACATTGGCTCTATGGAAAAAAGCTCACCCGGCTTTGCTTTCATGAAGCCTCAAAAGTTTCCCTCTGTCTCAAATCGGCAATAAATAGTGACGGCCGGATACACACCCATTTCATTTGAAGTTTGGTCGCTTTATGTCCAAGTTAAATATGTCCAAGTTGGTGCTCTATGGTATGGACATTAGTCCTCCAGTTCACGCCTGTTTGCTGACCCTTCGAGCCCTCGAATTGGAATTCGAATACATCGAAGTTAACCTGGCAGCTGGTGAGCAGAACAATGAGGAGTTTCTGAAGAAAAATCCACAGCATACTGTTCCTGTACTGGATGATGACGGTACCTTCATTTGGGACTCGCACGCAATTTGTTGCTATCTGGTGGACAAGTATGGAAAAACGGATGATCTGTATCCAAAGGATTTGGTTAAGCGTGCTCATCTGGCACAGCGTTTGTATTTTGATGCCAGCGTGCTCTTCATGGCTCTGAAGAACATTTGTACACCATTTATCCAAAAGAATGTAACAACGGTGCCTCAGGAGAAGATAGACAACGTCAGAGATGGCTACAATCATCTGGAGACTTTTTTGGGTGACAATCCTTATGTGACTGGCGACTCTCTGACCATTGCCGATTTTTGCTGTGCGGCTACAGCATCTTCTCTACCCGCCTTCCTGGAAATTGAGCCCGAGAAGTATCCGAAAATTACTGCTTGGCTGGCCCGTCTCTGTGAACTGCCTTATTACCAGGAGGCAAATGGAGATGGCGTGGAGAAGTACATCAACATTTTCAAGGGCGCATTGACATTTGTCTAAGCCACCTAGCCCAAACAAACCATATATGTTTCCATTTCATAAATGTCTTAAAATTATTTTATATAACATACACTTTGCAAATTAATACTACTGGTTACTACTGGCTTTAAAAACTGTTACTAAAATATGTTAGTTCTTTTCTGCTACGATCTTTTTCATATCTTTTGGCAACTTTGCGAAACCTAATATACAAAAGTGCCCTTATCTCTTGGAAGCTTCTCATAATAGAATTACGCTATCTTTTGTTATCTTTGCGAAGCATAGATACGCCACCTTTTGTCAGCTTTGGGAAACCACTACGTCACCTCAGTTTCTGTCTTTAGTGTTTTTGTCAGAGGTAAATTCAAATAATGGATGCTCAGATGGAACAAAATACGATGCAATGTTGAACCCACAACTATTAAGAATCTAACAAAAGATTTGTTTTATTTACAAAACGGAACAACATTAAAGAAAGAATAAATGTTCAGCTCTCTCACTCATGAGCTACCCAATAGATTTATGCGCTTAAGGCAGGCCCATGCATGGCAAAATGTTCACACAAAAATAAAACTTAAGCTGACAGTTTCCATATTTTCAATTGTAATAAATTGCAAAAAATTTAATATTTTTATCGATAACTAATCGCCCTTTGAGGGCTTATCATGCAAAGCGGCCACCAAAATATTTCCAACAAATTTCCCATAGTGATGCGGCCCCTCGGGAAATATTTTGTAGCGAGCAACATTGCGCGCTATTGTTTGAATTTGGTTTGAAAACGCTAAAAGCGATTAATGCTTTTGATATTGCGCAACGATAAATATAAACGGATTTTGATTTATTTAAATTAAGCAATAGCGAAAGGAAAGCTATTGACTGTGCGAAATTATGTCAATCAACTTGGAGCGCTTCATTAAAACGTCCATCACGTATACAGGGCTCTGTGATAACGATTTATTGTATTTACATGTGGCTCAATAAATTTTCACCACGTACTTAATGATGGCGCTATATAGTTAACCAAATTGACTAAATTACGCTGTAAATATTTACCCTCTTTTCAAAAGCGTTTCTTTACAATTTTCCCCACTGCAATTTTTATGACTTTTTCCTTAAAAGAACCTTGACACAATTTTGTCACCAAACAACTAGAATTTTAGACTCACTTTCAAAACGCAACGAATGCTGCAGTTTCAACTTGTTACGGATCACGCACAGAAAACACGTTCTGTACTTGCATGTTCTTCAAATGTAAAATGGAAAACTGACCAACTGGATTGGAAAACCACATTCACATATAGGAAGCTGGTTGTACGCGCTGTCGCATTCATTACGCATGAAAAGTTTAAGTAGAATTTTTTTTCAGCCAGTTAAATGAAAATCTAGTGAAAAATTTGTCGCCTGAGTTTTAGTTGGCGCCTGCCTAAAGCGTGACCCAAATTGTGAGGACTATGACTCAGTGCACTTCCTAGTACGCCCAGCATCAAGGCATTCAAATAGTTTCTTTGTCCAAATGGCTATCACTGTTAATTTGTGACCAAGAGGAAATCAAGCAAGAAAGACAATTTATCTTAAACTGGTCGAAGACTTAATACCCTAGCTTGAGAACAATTATAGATAGCTTAAAAAAATAAGTTTTCAGATACCTCCGATATTATATATATATGCAATAGTAGTATAAATAATATGTATACTAGCATACACATTTCGTGATAAATTTATTAAACCTCCCGCAAGAGTATAAACTCGCACACTCACATGCAGATAAAATCGTTGCCTTGGTCAACTGCATGTCTTTCATACTGGTTTGTTGTTTTGGCTATGAGTAGCTTCTACCAAAGTCTGGCCTGCCGATTGCTGGCAGTTCCTGCTCCTACTCCGGCTACCCCTTTTTCCCACATTCTATGCGGCTTGCACATTATTGTGGCGACTTCACTGTCGTTGCTTTAATCGTACACCACAACCGTTGAACACTTTAGTTGAATTTCAAACGTTTGCGCGCGCGGTTGACTTTAACGGCTTCCCTCCAAAAAGCAAAAAAAAAAACGTACAGATTGTAACAGTTTTCAGCAAAGGATAAGTCGTGCGTTGGTGTAAAAAGCGAGAAACGTGTTAAGAATTTCTTGAGGAGCAATCGTGGCTTACACCTAGACTAGATAAGTGAGTTTAAAACCATTGTTAAATGTTACGTTGCAGCTCTTTCAGTATAAAAGTGGAAGTTCCCGGAAAGTGGGTCAAAGAGCAGAGTTCAATTTAATTCGCTGCTTATGTAAGCAGGTCTAGGAATGTGTGTATTACCTTAACTTAACTTAGACAAACTTAAAAAATTGTTACCAAAGCATTCAATGACTTTTTATAGCGACTTTTTTTGATCAGCGATTTTGATTCGCTTTTTAATTTAATATCACATGCACATCACGAACGAATAGCACTTGCACTTTCATTTGCCCTTTCCATGTGATACTTTTTTTATTTCATTGTTGTTTCTTTCTATTTCTAAATTTACTATGCAGCGCCATGCCGCTGTCGGGTTTTGCAATGAGGCGTCAATAAAACAAAAGACTGAGTTCACAAACTTGCTAAAGCGCGTACACATACACACGCAAAACTTACAAGTGTGTATGTGACAGCATTTAATATTTAAAAAGCGGGCGTAAATATTGATTTTAATAACGTTTTGAAAACCTGTTAACCCAGAATTTCATTTTCATTTTCATTTTTAATTTTGTTTTGTATTCAACAAAATTTAATACAATACAGTGCAATATAAAACAGGCATATGGATGTATAAATGGATGCGTATACATACGTATGTTTGCACATATCTACATATGAGTGTATAGGAAGTGCGTCATTTGTCGTATGGCATTTAGTCCAATTAAAGCACAACTTGTACTAATTCGCCATAAAGTTGCAAAGCTTTTCACTCTTCTCAATGATTTACTGCTGCAACGATAGTTGTTGCATACCATATTGACATTTGTTGCGTGTTTGTTGTTGGCACTTATTGTTGTTACTGTTTCTGTCCAAAGTGTTACTCTTGATTTCCTATAGAAATGAAGTCTATCCTTAAGATAGCCGAATATGGGCTGACAGAAAGAGATTCCACTTGACTGCAAGCTTATGTCTGTTTAGTAATTGTTGCAACAACCAAAGCGACAGCATCAGCAACAACATTATCACAAACCTAAAGCAACATTGCTTTGACAGTGATATTAAAAGTGCGCCCTGGCAGCAATTACAGTTTTCTGATTCTCTGACACAATTTCTCTTTCATGTGCTATGTAAACTTCATGGCTACTCTACTTCCAGCCATGCCCACTGTCTAGCATTGTCATCTGTCAACATATTTGCATACAATTCGTTGCGCTCTACAGAGAAAATGGTTAAACAACCCTTGCAGCAAAGCGATCAAGCATCTAATCAATATTGATGTTAGCCTGCAGCCTGGGAGATGCTTTTTGAACCAGTTAAAATAACCAGTTGGCGAGACCAAGCACTAGGAAAGCGCATTAGAATGTTTTGGTCAGGGCGGCGACTGGGTGATCTCGACTAACGGCAATCCTGTGCAACCGGCTGTCAAGTTGCGTCATCCACTTACTAAGTAACTGTGCCAATGTTCGAGGAGTATGTGGAGTTTGTCTGTGTGTGTGTGAGCGGGAAAAGTGCGTCGTGAAATTTGCTGTGCAACTAAATAAAGATGACTTGCCGAGTAGCAAAGTGTTCCATTTTGGGCGAAATCCGTCGTTAGGCTGGTTTCAGCTTAGAATGATAAATACATTTATTTTCTTGAGATGCTTTCACTGCTTTTCACGCACTGCAACTTGTTAAAAAAAATCGAATTCGAATTCAAGCCTGAATTTAAATTTGAGCAACTGCAAATTTGTAACTAGTAAACAGAATGTGTTGTTAACGGTGCTCAAATGTAGGATATAACATACAAAAATTGTCTAGCTTTCTTCCCAAACGAGATCTGAGCGTATTCTATGTGCAACACGCCTCAAACCTGTTGTAAGCGCTGCCAGGCAACGTATTTTATAGTAAAGTGTAAAAAGAATGTTTGGGGTGCTGTTATACAACAGTTAAATAATGATACAACAATTATTGTCTTAAGCCATTTGGCTAATCTTTTAGCAAGTTCTAAAGTTTTCTTAAATTTGGTTTTACTCAGCATGCGTGTTGGATTTGGAAGTTTGCCACAGCTGCTGCCGCTGTTGCTGTTGTTAAGCTGTCTACACATAGTTACCATAATGAAGAACACTTTGGCGGCACAGCTGACGGATGCAGATGCTCAATTGGATGAGAAATCGGATGAGCCGCATATACGTAAGAAACGCCTAGTTTGGATCACGGATGATGGACGTTTGGCGTTGCCACCGGGCACATCTCTAACATTTACGCCAACAATTGCCATGCCATTGGTACGACATCCGCCCGAAGGCTTCTTCTCCAATCTGACCATCAGCTTTCCAGTGACAAGTGAGTTTCACTCTCAATTTCTCTCAATGTTCACTCAAATAATAGTTTTCTCTCTTATTCTCAGTTGACTTTGACAAGCTTGGTCTGACGGACAATCAAAATCCTTTGGGTGATTTGCCCTTCTTTGCGCGTTCATTTGGCCACGACGCGGGTCAAATGGTTGGCAACTATGTTTCACGTTACTTGCATGTCCAACGACGTAAGCGGGATCTCAGCGAGCAACGCAGCAGCGCCGGGGACAATAAACCCTTCAAGGTGCATGAGGAACTTCTCGATTATCCTGAATTGCCAGCAGGCTTGAAACACATTTTTCATGGCGGCGAGCGCGTTTTGCTTTATGGCGTCGTGGAGGATTTTTTGTCCACTTTTGGCATGGATGGCAAGGCGTGTCTGCTGCGCACAATTTGTGAGATGCACTCCCGCAGCCTAGATAAGTTTGGCGTTTTTGGAGAGATGACAAAGCTTTTTCTAACGTAAGTCTGGGGCTGTGTTTATTAAGCTTTTACACCATATTTAAAAAAAGACTTGAGTTTTATGACTGATATCTGTGGCACTCATAATCGTATATAATCTTGATAACTCTGAAAAGAATATTCGATATGGCCATATCCGTCTGTAAGATTGCATTGCTTTTAAAAACTATAAGAGGTAGACGCTCGAACCTTTGGATGTAGACTAGAGAAAAATAAGCTTAAACCCTTCAAAAAGATGTGTAATTTACCATTGGGCTTACTTGTTTCTGATGTTGATTTTTTTTTATTTAGGGTAACCAAGTCGGCATTTTCGGAGTTAATTCCAGAGTATGTGCGGGCACAGCGTGTGGGTGAGGGAAAGCAGGCGCCGGGGGAATGCTTTCCCTACTACAAGGCATGTCCCAAGAGTATATTCAAGGCGCAAGCCAACAAATACAGCTCAAAAGCGACGACGACGACAGCCAGGCCAATGGGTGACTATGAGGAGCAACAGGTTGTTCTGTTGCCAAACAGCAAGGAGAAGGAAACTACCCCGGATCGGGAGCAAGAACAGATTAATGTGAATGCTGTTTACATGTAAATGGAAGAACCTCTTCTAACCTAAGCGGCAACGAGTATTCGCTATGTTGCCGAAATGAGTGCACATTAAAAGTCATTAATAACTAATTAATTATTAATAATTTATTGAATAACTGCTAAGTATTGTTGTTAACTTCTAGCGAATTTAATTATTTTTGTTATACACCCTGTAAATAAACATTACCCAGTGTAGTTGTCGCACATATTTGTGCAGGAATTGAAATGATATAGACAATAATAAATTGCAGCTGACAAATGTGTTTTATCAGCAATAAACATTTGTTTACTGCCTATACGCAATGTGAAATGTAGCAGTTGTAAAGTGATATTATTTTCAAATGAGGCCAAACAAATGCTTTAAGTTATCCAAGTGTATATAGTTCATATAATAGAGCATGGACACATTACGTGCAATCGCATCCAGCTTCAAAGCATCCTGCATGCAATACTCTTGGCAGCTACCAAACAGATGAATCTTATTCATCGCATCGTTAAACATTATGTTGGTATGTATATTGAGCAGCTGTAAGTAAAAACAAGTCATAAGTCATAGGTCATTACAGAAAATACTATTATTTGAAAATCTAAAGAGACCCCTTATCTATAATTCCAATGATATTGACAAAAAAAAATTTGAATATTTTGCAACCAGGAGTTGATTAAATGTAAAGGCTCAAGGCTTTAAAGGAGGGTTTTTGTGCTCCAAAATTAAAAAAAGGGGGACCTATAACTATTTTAAATCGTAGAACCAATTTATAGATCAAATCATGTTGAGCATAAAAATCAGGTTGGGTTTTGACAAAGTTATGCAAGCTTGAAGTCCCCCAACCCTCTAATTTTGCTAATTACCTCTATAAAAAGCGTAGACAGTGAAAGATTGCAATCGCAGTTCAAGCTGTAGCGCAGGCGAAAGAAGTGCAGTCCCTTGATGACAAAAATATCGGATATATCAGGTATGTTGTTACCAATGCCGATCTTGACCAGAAGTCGCAGCACATTACGATACTTGACCTTGCGTTCGTCTTGGATAAATTGCATTCGTGGTACATAGGGACAGAAGCTGCGATGGTCGAACTGTGGATACACCTGCAACAAGGCCAGCCAGTAGTAAACATTATTGCAGTGGAGCCAGGCTGGACCCGAGGGCACAAATGTGGGCAGTGGAAACTCAGTAAAATTGAATTGTAACGCTGGCAGGAATACAAAGGATATAATGCTCGGCATGCCAAGGTCACGTTTCTCAAATGCGAGAATCTCATGAACAAATCCCTGATCTCCAATTTCGTGAGTGCGATAACTTAGCTTGTATTGTACTCCATTACCACAGTAGATACACTTTAACTGATTTATCGCTTCTCGCAGGTTACCGCGTAGAAGTAACTGGATACTCTCAGGATTCAAATAATTTTTGGTGATCATCGGATGTGTCGAAGGTGTATAGAGATTTATATAACCCGGCTGAGAGGCATTGAAGATGGGCGTCACTGGGAATGGCAGCTGGAAACGTAAATATTGCTCGAAGTCGAGGGGTACATCGATCTTGGAACCTCTATAGAAGGTGGCTGTGGTCAGCAGGTGCTCCAGCACAAACGTGTATATCCAATCCTTACTGGACATGACATCGCTAATGCGCTTACATATGTACTCGGCATCCAAACGCCAATTCGCATCGCATTCGTCGATTTCCATTAAATTTGAGACACTTTTAATGCCCTCCTGGAAGTAGGAGTAACTCTCAGGCAGAATCACGGTCGAATTAGACTCTTTGATTAAGGTCTCATTTTTTTCAATCTTCTGATAGCTCATGGTGTACCGCAGTCTGACGGGTTCGCTTTGCACTAAACATGAGGATCGAAGAAAATAAATTGCACGTATCAACACTCGCTGAAAATTTGATATGTGTATCGTTTACACATGCACACTGCATGGATTTTCAATATCCACCAAATCAATTATATTATTTTGTTACGGTAAAAGGAGTTTTAAATATTATAAGTAGCCCACCCCATATATAAATGAACTATAAAATGATGTTATAGCATTAATTGAATATTAATTAATATCGATTAAACGATTCTGTTTTGGCGCTCAACTTTGTGCCACTTCTAACACTGTATCGTGTGGAACTCTTGTGCGATAGCATCGATGACTTGGCATCGATAACATTGCGCACAGCTGATCGCCTTGGCTTATCGCGCGTACGAAGGAAAGGTGCTTTTTTATTTGGTTATTTACAAAGTTTTTAGAAACACAAAACGAAAAGGACAAAAAAATACGGGTCGCACAAATGTGTAAGCATAGCGACAACAAAAAGTAGTTCGCTTGTTGCAGGTGAGATTCAAAAGTGGTGCCACAAACGCAAAACGTCATCAAACGAAATACTGAGGCATATACCAAGAAAAGCTACTTTAACAATAAGAACAAGAACAACGCCAACCCGGCCAACGCCAATTAGAGAAACAACAAAAACAACAAATTTCACTGAGTCAGAATCGGACCATTGTTTGATAATGATTGAGTTGTGCATTATCACAAGCTTAACGCCTCAGATGATTGCCAGCCGGTGTAGCTGGCGTTGTTCACATTGTTATTGTTGTAGTTGCTGCTTACATTACGTAGACGTGTCGCTATATAATTTAATCTTTTTGGTGCCCCTGCTGATTAAGATACTTTCGTAGATAATTCAACATAATATTTGGCATGGACGACCTGGACAATATAATGGCAGCTAGTGCAACAACGAATATTCTGCCGCGCCCGCCTCCAAGTGATCCAACTGCAAGCGATACATCCGAAGAGGAAGAGTATTTGGATAATAGTATTGAGCTGCGGGGTTATTTGAGCAAATGGACCAACTATATTTATGGCTGGCAGCCACGTTATATTGTACTCAAAGATGGCACACTCTCCTACTACAAATCGGAATCTGAATCTGACTTTGGCTGTCGTGGCGCCATCAGCCTGTTCAAGGCGACAATTAAGGTAGGCAAGTGCTTTTAATTGAACTAATCAAAAAGTAATGGGTGTCCGAGAGTGTGTGCGAATGTGTGACAATATGTGTGTGCGCATGTATTTTGGGGTCGACTGCCAAACCACAATCAATGCAGAGCAAGCAATTAAGTCGACCAAATGGTGGTTGCAAACATGCTATATAAGTGACAAAAATAAACCAAATTAAAGTCATCGATGTGAATGTCCCGCCCTATACTCAATTTCATGAAAGGACCGGGAGTGTGTTGATCGACGTCCTTTATCTTAATCTTTTTTAAAACCCTGTACCTAGAAGATACAAAGAGTCTCTTCAGATTGCTAATATCGAAATGTGCATAAAAGTCAGAAAAAGGAGTAGCAGAGCAAGAGTTTTGGAGCATATTATTTATACTAAGCTCCTGATATGCTTCAGACATACACGGCCTCTCAGAAATGACTTCGCTCGACAATAGCCGATATAAACAATAATGATTAAATTTTTTGATTTCTTTTCTTATGTAGGCACATGAATCGGATGAGTTGCGTTTCGATGTTGTGGTTAACAATCTGAACAACTGGTGTCTGCGCGCCGAGACGAGCGAGGATCGTATGCATTGGGTGGAGGTGTTGCAATTATATAAAGAAGGCACGGGCAGCACAGACACCACCTCGTTGCGTCGTCATGGCAGCACAATGTCCTTGCAGTCGAACACCATTTCATTGGCCAGCGGCGGCAGCTTGAAAAAAACGATACGGAATCTACGCGAGAAAGTTGGCGAATTGGAGACCTTTAAGGATATACTCTTTGGTCAAATTGAGACGCTCCAACGTTACTTTGATGCTTGCTCCGAGCTGAACAAGGGCAATTTACAGCCGTTAGATTTGGGCGATGGTCTAAAGCCCATTGATTTTAAGGTATTAGAGCAAAATTTCATATTTACATTATAATTTTGTCCCTAAGTGTGTAACGCGTGCAGATTCATAAAGTATATATATTGTTAATCGATATAGCCATGATTGTAGGTCTGTCTGTCCGCATGTTTCGATGCAAACAAGTCTCACATAGTTACCATAGGAACGATCGGCTGGAAATCAATCTTAAGTATGAAAAAAGTTCTTGTTTTTTAAGATATCTCAGATATACTTTTACATTATGCATATTTACTGTCTTACGCATCCTAACAATCTTTTTAAAAATTCTAACGGCTTAAACAGGGGATCGCAAATGTATCGAAACATTGGCTCGTCAAAGTAAGCTTGCGTTTTATTTTTTTGGAATAAAAAAGCAAAAAATAAATAACTTTATGTTTACAATTACTTAAACAGTTATTTAAATTATTAATGCGACATCTTACTTCCGAATTTTGTTATTAATTGTATTTCGACTGTTGTTAATTACCAATAAATAAATAAATTGATATATTTATATTTATTTCCTTGCAGGGCGAATCCATTACATTTCGGGCCACCACATCTGGCGTTTTGAGCACATTACAGCATTGCCTGGAAATCATAGCGGAGAACGATGAATCATGGAAACGCAAATTGGAACGTGAAATTGATAAGCGTCGTCGCACCGAGGAGCAAAATAAGTAGGTTGACCTTGTTGCGTGCCTCTCTGGATGTATCAACTAAATAATTATTCTTCTTTGCAGAAAGTTTAAGGATGAAATTGAAAAGCTAAAACGCTTATCATATCCCGGCCCAGATTTTGAGGTAAGTCTAGCAACAATTTCTCGCAATTTTTGGTCACAAATGCGTTCATGGTCAATTTGACTATGACTTAAGTAAAAAAGTTAAGCAAATTGTAAATATAAACAATGGAGAAGCGTCAAAACATTGACGCTAGAGTTTTATGGCCCAAAAATAAACTCAAACGTGTTTGTTGATTGTAGTGCAATATTTTAGCGTACGCATCAAGAGTGCCACATGCCGTGCTATTACTTAAACAATTTGTTTACTGTATTTTTCTTGCACCCTATATTTATATAATTATAGTTGTAGCTATGTTCTGGGTGTTGATTTCGCCCTGATTCCATGTCATTCTCCTGATTCTAATCGCTCACCGCGTTCGTTTTTCAGCCTTAATTACCTTTAGCTCTGTCACATGCTAGTTGTCCAATTGTTCTCTTGTTTACATCCGCAGGTCTTTAATTGGCCTGCCCTAACTATAAATTTTCTTCTCTATATATGAAAATATAATTTTTATTATTTTTACTACATGACCATTTTAATTCATTTGTCACTTCCCTGTCCTTTTATTTGTTTTGATTTAACATGCTGGATGTCTTTCCTATTAAAGTCCCCAAGTTCGTTCACTTCAATACGATTATAGCGCTAAAAATGGGCTGAGGGCACATTAATGTTAAACTATTGGACACTTTGAGGTTGCAGAAGTTTTACTAAGACCCAATATTACAGTAGGTCATGTGTAGCTAACTTTGGCAAGCCTGTATGTATTGGCAATACCTTACTTTACCTGAATAAGGCTCTAGCTACGCTTTAAATGAGTTTGTGACGTTATTTATTGAAATGTACCGGAAACCACCGGATACCTTTTAATATTGTGTTCTAGTAAGATTTAGTACCTACACACATATATACATATGTTGCAAGAAATAGGTTTATATTATTTTATTCGCAGTCATCTTCTGATAGAGCATAAACTATTCGTGTTGGCATGTTATTGATTGAGCTGGTCAGCAAGCTGTATAGCTCGCTGTTATGGCCCATACCTTATGGCTCGATTGTTGGTTGAGTACATTGGTTAGTCAGTCGTTGGTAAGCGATCGGTTCGCGTACACGTACAGAAACTATAATAAACAAACTTGTGAAAAATTAAACACACAAAACGAAACGAAGTGGAATTGTGAAATTGTTGTTGTTGGTCTTTATATTCCGTGCGTGCAACTTGGCCAAATTATCAAAGTGTGCAGCCGAATTAGTTTTGGACAACTTTAATTTAAATATGCCATCGATGCGTTTTCAATGGCGTTGCGGTTACAAGCTGGAGCATAGCAAGAAGATAGTGGTATGTGCCCTAAAAAGTGACACACACATACATATATATAATCCGACACAGTTAAAAACCCTCCCACATACAGACACACACGCTCAACGATTTATATTTTAAGTGCGTGTAATCCTTTGCTCTGAAAGCTTTTAAGCTTTTGTTGTTGCATGCTTTCGCTTCTCTCTCTTGCTCTCTCAGTCACTCTGCCTGTCGTCCAGCCTCTCTCAATTTATCTAAGTCAGTGAACAAGATGCTGGCGATTTGTTGATTTTCTGTGGCACAGCAACAGTTTGTTTTGCGTTCTCGCGCCCGACGGAAGTGTTATAAGTAAGTGTCGCGTTGCTGCTTAAACTTCTATAGCAGCTGGTGTCACACACTTGTACACACACTCTTTTTCTCCCTCTCTAATGCTCTCACAAAGCTGTCCTGCCCACTTTTTGGCGTCTAGGGAGCGTGGTAAGAGTCGGATTTGTGGAAGGCAACAATGACTTCATCACCTCAATAGTTTGTCGCACATTCTATATCCTTCTCACTGTTTGAAACACCCTTTTACAGCGTTTTCCGCATTAATTAGTAAATAACTTGAAAATATGACTAGGAACTTGCACACGCGCCAGATGTAGAATCTATGAGCTCCAGACAAGACTCCTTTTTAATATTCATATCACAATGCCTTTGTGTATAAAATGTGATGTGAGTGTCTATTATGCTCAACCAATTACACATGCCGGCGTTGTCTCCAGCTCTAAGCTGGAACTTTTATTGGAATACGCCACTAATTTTATACGCATCACGTTCTCCTACATATATCTTCGGGTTTGTCCAGCTTGGCGGAATTTAGTCTATAAAATTAATTAGGCGGAGCCTAGGAATTTTTGTTTTGATAAACTTGCCTTAGTTATGTTACATTACACACATGCAGCTTACTAGCTATTTTATATTTTGCAGGAGGGTCCACATTCCACATTGCCCGAGGATGAGTTCTTTGATGCTGTTGAAACGGGCCTGGAGAAAATCGAGGAGGACATGCAGCTGCGCTTTAAACTGAGACTGCAATCGCAAATCTCACAATCATTGGTCAATGTGCCACACGAGGCCGTTGCCGAGGGCGAGGAGGCACGCGAGGAATTTGGTACTGGAGCCGAGGCGAAAACTCATGCCCTTTGGCCGGAGGTAAGCAGGAAATTGTTTACACTTTGCAATTTCATCAGTCAGAGATTAATTCAATTCTGTTCACAGATTGATCGAGTGTGCAAGGAGCAACTGCATTATGCACGCGAGGGTGTTGGCCAAGATGGCAATGGCTGGCAAATCTTTGCGGATGAGGGTGAAATCAAAATGTACAAACGCGAGGAAGAAGTCAATGGCATGGTTATGGACCCCCTAAAGGCATATCATTCAGTTAAAGGTGTAACATCGCGCGAAATGTGCCACTATTTCTTTATGCCCGAATTCCGCAACGATTGGGAAAGTGAGTAACAGAGCATTCTTTCTTTACGAGCCTCAATTAAAGTTTGACTTATGATTTATAGCCACACTGGAGGATTGCACAATATTGGAGAAAATCTCTGCGGACACATTGCTTTTTCTACAAACACACAAACGTATATGGCCTGCCAGCCAACGTGATGCACAATTTTGGTCGCATATGCGCAAAATCAACGATGGCCTCGAGCCGGGCACAAGGGACATGTGGGTTGTCTGTAATAACTCCACAGATTATGCCAAACAAGAGGTGGGATTGACTCTTTCAAACTATTTTCAATAGTCCGTTTTTTTTTTTAATTTTGTTATTCTCTAACCGACAGTCAAAGAACGGGAAATGCGTGCGCATTTTTCTGACGGTGATTTTAGCCTGCCAAACATATTTGCCAGATGATTATGTCAAGGGTCAACCTTTGAATCGCGATGATTTGACCTGTAAAGTGACCTACTGTTCTGTGGGTAAGTATAATTGGATTGTTGTGCCTAATTAAATTATTTACCTAATGCTTTCTTTCGTTTTGAAGTTAATCCCGGTGGATGGGCACCAGCGAGCGCCTTACGCGCTGTCTATAAGCGTGAGTATCCCAAGTTTCTAAAACGTTTCACCAGCTATGTGATAGACCAGTGCAAGGATAAACCGATTATGTTTTGATATTTTGCCATAAGCAACAATGCAATCAATCAACCAATCAAAACAAACATATTTTAATCGTCTAAATGTCGTTAGTCATTAAGTTTATAAGCTGTAACAAAAAGCGGTGTTAACTTCAATCTTAAGTCCATTTTTACACACGTTAACCTGTTGTTAGTAGTGTTTTGGACCTGCCTTGGTCCTACCTTACTCCCCGTAATACAACTGGTATTACTACTATGTAAATGTTCTTTAAGTGAAACGTTAGATTGTTCATTTTGTAATCCAAGTAAGCCTTAAGTTATAGATAAGTGAAAAGAATAATAACTACAAACACTCACAATCATTGTATAGTGCTCTCAGCTCTCGTTGAGTTGCAGCCAGGAATAATTTAACTTAAAATGATTATGATTCCTTGTTGCAACTCTATTGCAAATGCTTAAAGCTTTGCTCTATTGCAAATGCTTATACTATTAAATAAATAATTAAGTTCTGTTCATTTCGATACGCCTGAATCTGTTAAATAAATTAGTCTCTATTCTCTATTTTTATCAAACGATCAACATATTTTCTTTCACAGTTTCTAATGTAAATAAAAACAATTTATTGTTAAACAAATGAAATGGTGCACTGCTAAAAATAAAAGACAACAGTTTTGCTTAAGTTTTCGCATTTTTATCAATATGTTTTGTCATGTATTTCGAGCAATTGTACGCAAACAAATGTACATCAACAGTGCTGTCTCTTTTTATATTATTATGTTATAAGTATTTTGTGTGGAATTTTACAACTTTATCTCATTTCTATTTATTAATTTTATTCAAATTCTTACAACCAAGATAATTTCAGAATTTTAAATGCCTAAACTGTGCAGTCTGAAATGTTGCAGAGCCAAAAGAAACAATGTCTGTATAGATTGTTTAAGTTAGTTAGTTGCTTTAAAGTTCATGTTTTATAAGTACTCGTAGTAGTTTAGTATGTCTACAACTTTTTCCTTTAAATCGAATTATTTATTATAATATTAATGTATTTTTTGTATCATATTGTCATGTAGAATTGGTTTGGTTTCTGTTTTGTATTGGCTTTATCTTTGAGCTATTGCAAGATGTAATCATATGTGTAAATATTTGTCTGATCTTGAGCTGCTGTTGTTTTGGATCTGTATTTTATGCTAATTTCTTGTTCTATGAAAATGCATGCTGGCTTTCGACTTTGGCTTTCCACTAAATACTGTATTATTTGTATAATTTTATGACATCGTACATGTAATGTGTACGTACATATTATGTTCTTAGCTATGTAGCTATTTACAACAATTTCATAAAATATTTGATGCATGGCTATATAAATTAATTTTATTTATTTAAATAACTAGCTAACATTTCCATTTTTCACTTATATAACTTACAAACTGATGCATAAATCGAGGATAAACACAAACAATTCAACTGAATTTGCTACAAGTATATATATATGTATGTGCATGCATGTGTGTATAGGTGTGTGTATCTGTATGCGTTTATTCATCGCTTAGCACAAAGGATGTACATAATTAAATAGTTGTCATTCATGTGTTTTCTAGCTTATCTTTTTATTGTGATTATGACTTCTTTGATGATTTTCGCAGATCTCTTAGCTATGCAAAACATTTTAGCTGCGGCCTGCCGTTGTTTTTTTTATATATTTTGTCCTTTCAACTTGTCTTTACATTAAATGCTTGACCTTAATTTATCCATAATACATATATTAATTTAATATATATTTAACTTAATTCTTGTTTATTATGTAAAGTTCAAACTTATTAGGTTTGCAGCTTTTCAAGTCCAACTAAGCATAATCAGTGTGTAAATAAGTCTTATTGTTTATATATTTTTTCCTTCTTATTTTTCATTCTTTTGGCCAAAAGTAAAAGGAGCTCGAAAAGGGTATTTTTCATTGGATTGTTTTCTTGTTGTAAATAGTTAGTTGAACGGCATATACATTAATTGTTTATAACGTTTACTGTCTTTTCAATATTTATTTACTTAATTAGCATTAGCTTATTATTTATTAACCATTTATATTGTATAGAAATGCAGCACTGCAGTGTGAGTGTTAGTTCATGTGTATGTATGTGAGCCATCTCTGTCAAATGCGTATATTGTTAATCATATTATTTGACTTAATTTTGGGTGGATTTTACAACAAATTTTACAATTTCGTTAAACGCTTTCGTTTTTTATCGCTTTTCTTTCAACAGTTTTTTCTTCTAAATTTCATTTTCCATTTTTGTTTAAAAATTATTTAGTTAATTGTTATTAATAATATGTTTTAGACATTAATTTGGAATGCTTCCCGCTGTAGTTTCTGATTGGCACGCATACGTGGCGACGTTTGTGTCTTCGTCTTGTCGTTGGTATCCGAAAAACGAGCTGGTGGATTTATGTGGTCCTGATAGTTTGGTGGATAGTTGGATATGCTAAACGTACAGGGTTCTAATTATGTTTATAGCGACTAACAGTTTTCTATCATATGCTGCCATCACACACTGTCTCATACTGTCCTTACCTAAAAGTAGTCTCTTCATTATGGCTTGAATAGCCACTGGAACTGCGTACATGCCGTTTACCGCTTGTTCCCGGTTTTCCCGATTTTCGGGCGGCGAAAGGGGGCTTTGATTTGCGTGTCATGCTAGTGGGCGTAGTCTCCGATGAGGATGATGTCTCATCTTGTGTATCTGTAAAATATAAACATGATAAAATAATGTTAACCATATAAATATTGTGAAACTCTGCGTATGCGCAATATTTGTTATGCAAACTCGGCAAACTTACCACGTTGTGCGCGATATTTGGCCGAGTTAAGAGCGCGTGCAGACACATCATTGTCGGACTCGGAGCCGAGTGTGTCATATTCTGTAATTGGTATGTGAAGCGTTAGGATTTTCCTAACTTCGGAATCTGTTGAACCTGGATTGTCCGATTCTAAAAAGTTTAATACGATTCGATGTTTTTTTTTGTTTTGTTTTGGATGAAGTTTTGAATGTGTATGTTAGTTGTTTATATCGATTGAAGTAATGCAAAAGTTATATACTCATTAGAAATTAAAAATTAGGTTTGGTTGGACATGGGGCGGGAATAAAGCGACATTATGATGTGACCAAAATAATAAGCAACTTTTGCTTAAAGCTACATTTGACTGAGAGGATCTTAAATGAAAACGATAATTATCGATGATAAGTATACTCTTTTAATAAGCTACCTTGGCTTTCCGAGTGCGGATCACGTAGCCTGCCCACTTTTCGACGTACCTTTGTGTACTCGGGCTCCTTGGACTGTTTTACCGAATGAGAAATAACAGAATTCTTTTAAAATATTACGTATAGCCCTTTACTCACATGATAGCTCTCCGGCTTGACATCGTGATAGACAAAGGAGCCACGCACCGAGTGATAGGGACCGCTATAGACGTTGCCACTATAGGAGCTCTCGCTATAAGTTTGTTTGTTTAGCTGGAATGTGGCATATGGACAAATATCCTCTATATATTCGTTTCCCTCGGCCTTGCCAAAGCTGCCTGAATCGTTGGAATTGGATCCACGTGGTGCTGAATTGGATGGATTGCAACGCACGGCCAAATATTGTTGATCCCGATTCTGTTTGTTCTGTATATTGGCCAGTGAAGGGGACTCCGACATCGAGGAACTTGCCAGTCGCGCCTGATTGTTAAGTTCTGCATGTGTTGAAGAAGGTTTGGGTAAATGATATTGATTTATAAATATTCTCCTGTTTTTGAATATGTTTACACAAGAAATTTTGTATTTAGAGATATAAAGTTTACTAAAGTTTAAAATTTAAAGCAGAAATTAGGTATTTACTCAAATTTCAATGCAAATCTAAGGGTAACCTATATTTTCAATATTTAGTAGTATTATTAGAGATTGGAAATAGCATCTTCCCATTACTTACTGCGCTTACGCAGGAACAAAGCGGCGGCAATCAGCGCTAGAAGCATCAGCAAGGAGATGCAAATGGGAAGAAGCAGCTTGAAGTTGGCATAGAAGGGCAGATCGCTCATGTGGGAACCCGGCGCGGAGTGATCATTATTATAGAGAACTGTAATAGAGAGAAATATTAGTCTAAATTTCTAAAATTTATCCATTATAATACTTACCGCCCTGCGGGGAAAGCGTGGTAAAGTTGTAGACAGAAGTTGTCGAGCCAGCGTTATTGTGAGCTGTCACTTTAATCTGATATTTGGTGCCTGGAACCAGATCGCTGACCGTATAAATACGCTCTGTAGGAGCTATGTGATTAGAGATGACATTCCAGGTAGAACGGCCATAGACACGGGATTCAATCATAAAGTAGAGTATGCCGCATCCACCATCGCCCCAGGAGTCCAGCCAACAGGTGACGCTTGTCGAGTTGTTAGTTATCATCTGGGAATGTTTTGGTTGCACGGGAGGATTACCCTTAGTGTATGAGTTGACAATGTCGCAGGGTAGTCCAGTGCCAATCTTATTATAAGCTGTAATATACAGTTGATAGCGTGTTCCACACCAGAGATTGCTGAGCAGATGTGAATTTGTTTTGGCATCCACCTGCAGCTCCTCCCAATCTCCATTATCGCGCTTGTAGTTAATGACGTAACCGAGAACAGGACTACCACCGTGACTATTGTCCAGCCACTCCAGATGAAGGCTATCCGTATACGTATTCACCACTGTGAGATTGGGAGAATCCGGCGGCACCTTCACCACAATGTTGTAGACAATCTCATCCTTGCCCCAAGTGTTTTCAACGCTGCAAGTGTAATTTCCCGCATCACTCGCTTGACATTCTCGCATGTAGAGTGTACCATTTTTGGCAATGGTCTTTCTAGCGCTCGTCTCCATGTTGTGTCCATCCTGGCGCCAAATGGTAACCGGAGCAGGAGCACCCACTTTGCGACACGGCAACTCCAAGTGCTCCTTCCAGGGCGTGACAATGCGTTGACTGAAGGAGACAATGCGTGCTGGGACTTTGTTGTTTGGCGGCACCGTCACCACTTGCGTTTTCTCCCCCTCGCCCATTTTTGTAGAGGCAGTTAGCCAGAACTGATAGGTAGCTGATTCCTGTGTGCGTACAGTCTCGTGCATTTCTACATAAGGACCTAAGAGACGCTTGTGTGTACCCTCCTCGCGACCACCCTCCAACATGGACATGTAAAAGGTGTAACCTGTCTGTAAGGGAAAGGCAAACAAAGTTCAGCTTAATTCACGCTGCCAATATAAAAAAGATTGGGTGCGTCCAATTATTATGTTTACTATGACAAAGTCAACAAAGTATTATATATATCCCTATCAACCCAATCGCAACGTAAAATCAATTAGTGCAATATTAGTTATTTATAAATACATAAATTTTTAAAATGTATATTATAAAATCAAAATTATTAACAAAAAAATAATTTTAAGTTCACTTATTTCTGGAACACCGAAACGTAACTCATTTTTGTTTAAAAGCAATAGTTAAATAGTCGAAATTAGTGGAATACAACTGAAAAAGTTAAAATACAAATTTTAACGAAGTGGTTATGTTAAACAATTGTAATAAATGATGAATAATTATGAATTTAAAAGCTGAAAGGTAAAAAAGACAAAAGTCTGGGGGATTAAAAATTGTTTTTTGTGCTTTGACTACTTACAATGTCACCATTGGGCAGGTCTGGCGGCAGCCAGGATATGATGATTTTTGTGCTCGATGCGGGTATTGCCTTGATTGCTTGCGGCGCCGAGGGCACTACGAAGACGAAGAAGCAGCAGAAGGAAAAAGAGAATGAACAAGAAACAAATAAATAAAAGCAATTGCAATGAAAAACGAAGCTCAGAAATAAATAAAATGTGCTGCATGAAATTGCAAACGAGGCGACGACGACGACGCTGATGGTGGCGACTCCAAGCTTACTACTGTGTGTGGAAGGGGTGACCGTGCCTCGTTTGCGTTCATTGAACCGCTGCCACTTACCATCCTCATGGGTGCGGCAATAAAATGGTTTGGTTTTCATCCCATCGCCCACTTTGGTGTAAGCTAAAACCCAGACCGTATAGTTCGTATATTTGCGCAGATTCTCAATGGTGACGTATTGATTTGTTGACTTGACAACCTCTGGATCGGTTTCTGTGTCGGGCAGCAACAGCAACAAAGAACGTCAACAAATGAGAGATACAACAACAATTAGCATTGATTGGTAAGCAACATGAAGACGCTAAAAAGACGACGGCTAATTAAAAGAACCAAGGCAAAATGCTCGTTTATTAAAGTTTGCAATTCTATTAAACTGAACTGTACAAAATTATTTACATTAATTTGTAAACAAAAAATCCTACTTGTGTGAAGAACAAGTATTTTCTTAACGAGTTTCAAATTTAGTATTCGAATAGAATTTATAAAAAGATATCGAAATTTGTTAAATATAAATATATATTAAACATATTTAAAAAGTATTTAATGTTAAAATTACTAAGTAATGTTCATTATAATTTTCAAAACACCTTACATCATTTTTGATTTAATTATTATTGATGTTTTGTCAGACTTTTAACTGTTTCGAGTCAAATGGAAACAAATCGGAATTCAGATACGCAAAGTATTTACGTTGTGCAGGTTAATGGGTTAATGGCATTGCATAATTGCGCTGAAATCCCCCAATAGCCAACCTCCATTTTCATCGAAAACCCAATCCCACTGCCGCTAAAGTAATTTGCGAGCCAAACAATTCGGTGTCCAGAGACACGCAGCAGCAGTTGCAGCCAGACAGTGAGATGGGACAGAAAGAATGGGTGAATGGGGGCGTTGTTGAAGGACTTACCGTAAAGCTCATCGACCGATATGTAAAACACTTTATAGCCCTTGATTTTGCCATTTTGTCCGTCAATATCCGGCGGTGACCAGGTGATATAAATCGATGTGGAGCCAAGCACATCGCATTGCGGCGATTCTGGCGGCGACGAGGGCACTGTGTAAAGTTGCAGATAGAAAGAGATGAAGGAATGTGAAGAGGGAGGCAAGTTTATTTAACATTTTGCCAGATGCCGGCAACGGACGGCGCCAACGTGTCCCATTCCCATTCCCCTTGCTCTATGCCCCATGCCGGTTATTTTTCTTCCTTGCACGGGCAATTAACAAATCCAATCAATGTGCGCCATGAGGACTGAGGTTGGGACTGAGACAGGCTGCTGTAGCGTTGCCCTGCCCACTTACCATCCTCCATTGTTTGTACAGCAATTTCCTTGCTGGGTGGACCGCTGCCCTGGCTCGTATAGGCCTGAACAATCACATGATATTGGGTGAACTTGTTGAGATTGCTGAGCACCGTCTCGCCTCCAAAATGTGATCGCACCTCGACAGTCTTGAAGCTAAAGCCCTGCGTGGGATTGACTTCCTTGTCCTCGGGCGTCAGCGACATTTGATAGCCAACATAGTAGCCCAGAAGTATGCCATTCCAATGATCCCGTTCTGGCGCATCCCACGATACGGATATCTCCGTTGAGCTCTTGGCCTCGGCACGGACCGTCAACGGTGGACCCGATGGCACCTCTTCCAGTGTTGTCACCTGCACCACCTCCGAGAACTCGGAGGCACCCAACTTATTCTCCGCTGACATGCGTATGTGATAGGCCTTTGCAGGACGTAGTTGTTGTATGTTGACCACGGTCTGTGCCCCGCTGATGTCAATGTGCTCGGCATTCTGCCAGATATCTAAATTAGGGATTGCACGATTGAGTTTTGAGTTTAAAATATCAAGGTCAACAGAAAATATCTGAACGAATGGGAATTTCCAAATTCCCAGTTGGACAGCGTCAAGAGGAAAGCCACTGGGCGACTTTTTTTGCGGTTCCTTACCTGAGATCTGCTTGTAGTAGATGTGATACTGCTCAATGGGACTGTTCCCAGCAAAGGGTTGACTCCAGGTTAACTGCAGGCTACGCGATTGCTGAGAATTAATTCTTAGATTTTTTGGCTGTTCCGGCACCTCCTGGACGATTAGCTGTATGGACATCTCGTCCTGTCAAAATTTCAAAGTAGTTTGTTGGTTAAACACTCGAAAGACTTTATTAAACGACGCATCACTGGAAATTCAGCCAGAGCTCCAGTTGTTGTTGGCCAATTCAAATTGCCATAAATTAGGGTTAACAACTGTTGCCAGCTGGGGCGGCAATGAGGCGTCACTCGCTTGGTACGGGCCAAAACCGTCACGCCCGTTGCCAACTTGCAAACAGATGGCAACAAAGTCAGTGTGGATATGTAAGTGTGAGTGTAAGTGCGTGTGTGTGTTTGTGTATGTGTAGTGCAGGGCTTGGCATAAGTGCTGGTGATCGATCACAGTTGTGGTCACTTTATAGCTCTGCTTCAATAAGCAGCTTCGAGTAGCTCTTTATAACCTTTAAGCCTGATTAATGACATTAACCACAAATAGTTCAACTTAAAAAGGCACATTTATAAGAACATAAATTAATATTTAAAATCAAAGCATATAAGTAAGAACTGTTATTAATGAAATGGGATTCATATACATAATATCTAATAAATAGATAATAACTACACCTTAATAACATATTCTAATTTTCAACTTGTTTTATAAGTCGAACCAAAAATCTTTCCACTTAAGAGTCTCCAAGAACATGGAACTTTCAGTACTTAAATGATAAATACTTTTATTTATCATTATTATAAACTCCATATCATTAATATAAATGCTACTACTTATAGTATGTAAAGCATTTAAAACTTGTAATCACTATAGTTTCTATGGTTCTATAGTTCTTCTATTCTATGCAAATTCTTTTGAGTACTATTTCCTTACCATATTTTTTGCAGCCCTAGTTGAAGTGTTGATATTGGTGTGTGTGTGTGTATGTCTGTGTGTGTGTGAGCGTGTGTGTGTCATCATGCTCTTACCTGTCCAAATGCATTGCTGGCCTGACAGATATAAATGCCAGTATCCTGACGATATGTGTGCGAAATGCCCAATTCGGAGACCATGCCGTCGTCGAGTACTTGATCTCTTATTGTGTAGCTGTATGTTAGAGTATGTGTGAGTGTGTGTGAGCGAGTGTGTCCCAGTGTATGTGTGATTTATTTGCAAGTAAATGCATTTAAGAGATACAAGATACACACACGTCGACATGCAAACGACGATGGCGAGATACGGATACGAATACGTTTGCGTTTACGTATACGTTCACGGATACAGATACGGATACGGATACGTGTTTGTGCAACGTGAGCGACGCAATGCAATTTTATAACAATGTTTTTCACGTTGCAGCAGCAGCAGTTGTCGTTGTTGTATTTGTTGTTGTTGTTTGTTGACAAAGACGAAGACGAACGAGGCCAACACATGCACATAAACCCACATAGGCACACAAGTAAAATGTGTTGTATGTGTGTGTGTGTATGAGCAAATGGAATAAATAAATAAAACGCGTGTTGCGTTCAGTTTGTTTTTTGGGGTAGCAGTCATGAGAAAGGGGGAGAGATGGAAGAGAAAGTCGGAAACACACATACATTAAAATACTTACAAGTGGAAAATACTTAAATACTATTTAGTATTTGACACACAAAACACAATAAAATAGCTCGTGCAGCTTTTAGTTCTGCCTAAAAAAACAAAAATAACCGTCGAAAAATGCAATTGGAAAATGCCTGTGGAGGAAACACCTTGACAACCTCAGCGAAGCTTATTCATTTTTTTGGGAAAACTGAAAAACTTATTGCTCTGACTAGAAAATTGAATTCTATCCGTGCTAAGACAAATCTACTCCCACTCCCACTTAGTCGACTGTTTGTTCAGCTCTTTTAATTAAAAACAATTTGCAGCATGCAATCGACTTGGAATTGATTTCAACTGTTACACACCCGTAGGTATTTGAATATAAACACATTTTGTTTATAATAAACGTTATATGCAAATGTAAATAAAACTTTGATATACAATTTTTTCTGCATGTGTACAAATTTCTGTATCTATTTTTATTTTAAGTTTCTTCCTTTCGTCTCAAGGGCTAAGAGTCAAACTTACTCATAATCTTCTGATTTGCATCTGAAATGTGTCTTATCTATGTCGTAATCCCTAAAATGATTCTGCATTTAATATTTTTAATTTTTTTAAATCTCGAATATTTACTTTTAATTGATTCCTGTGCCCCTCGATTCAATACTGCAGAGTTTTATTTTTTTGTGAAAAAAATCAGTGGTTTTGTATGGTTAATCTAAATTTGAAAAAACTGCTTCTATCCAAGTGTCGCAGAGTGTACCATCAGACATACAGAGGGGGAGAGAGATGAGTTATGGTCGACTTACCGTGAATCCAGCGACTCGTCCAGATACTGTTGCGTTGCCTGGATCTTCCATTTGAAGTCAATTGGATTGTCGCCCTGGACATTGCATTGCACATGGACCTGTTTGCCCTTTGCCACAGAGATTTGTTTCGTTTTCGTTGGAAAATGTGCGGGCACTGTAATCAAGATGTAGAAAGAAGAAAAAGACTAAGACAGACAATACCGGTACACACCATTGACTTTTAGGAAAATCACTTTGCTAACACCGGAGCCAATATTATTTTTGGCCTCGCACAGAAAATGTCCCTGAGACTCCTTGCTGATCTTCTTAAAGTAGATAGTGCCATTGGGAAATAATTGAACGGTGGGCTCATATAAAAAGTCCTTGTACTCGCCCGGCATTGGCCCGATGGCCTTCTTCCAGGTGATGGTGGGTTTTGGATAGCCTGCGGATTGGCAATGTACCAGAACATCTGTGCCAGACTGAGCACTGGAATCCTTTGGCTCCAATATCCATTTGGGTGGCACATTCACAGTCAGTGGCACGGTGAATCTCTCGGTGCCCGCCACATTGCTGGCAATGCACGTATAGTTTCCCGAATGATCCGAGGCAATGTGTTCGATAACCAAGCTGGCTGAGTACTCATCCAGTCGACGTATAACCTCATTGCTGCAAGGCGTAATATGTTAATGCTGATGATTGTGACTTTAACTGGAATCTGTAGCCCAGCTTACCCAGTTCCAATGAGAGGTTTGCCATTTCGCTCCCAGCGAAAGCTGACCGGTAAATCACCCTCCAGCATTTGGCAGGATATGGCTGCCCGCATGCCTTCACGCAGCATATTCGTCATTGCCTGTATGGGCATGATTTTTGGCGGCACTGTAATGAACGGTTAATGTTGAATAATAAGTGGGATAAACATTTATGAAACATGCCATTCCAAAGAAACCAAACGAAATGAAACGAAACGAAATGAAAGCCATTACAATTGCCAAGTTGGCTTAAGCAAGCATGATTATAATCAAACCAGGCTGGCAGCCATCAGATTGGGGGCGTCTGGTGGGTGTGACAAGCAGCCACATCAATGTGGCTTAGCAACAGCTGCCGTACTGATAACAGCTGCACAGCAAATTATTATAAAAAGCGAGATGCAGAGCCAGAGGCATCCAACAGCCGCCGAGGCAGAGACACAAAAGTCAATGACTTTATTGTGGCACGCCTCCCGTTCTGTCTGCACCTCCTCCATCTCTCTTTTTGTATGTGTATTAAAAGTGCCGGCTGCAGGAAATAGTTGATGCTGTTGCTGCCGCAGTTTGCTGCATAGTTTTGTTGCCATTCTAATTGGAATAGTTTCATTCAGCAATAGCGGAAGCAGCAACTTTCTAATTTAAATATTGGAAAAAAAGATCGCATAGCATTCGCATATTACGCATACGCGGCGTATAAGCAACTCACCCAACACTTGTATCTCCACGTTACGTCTCGACGTCTGCTTCTGTTTGTTCTGAGCCATGCACGTGTACGTGCCCGCATCCTCCAGTCTTTGTAGCTGTTCGATAATTAAGGTGCCATTGTTGTAGGCCCGCTGTCGCCGATTTATGGGCAACGTTTGCCCATCTTTTGCCCATTATAAAAAAAACAGAAAAAAAAAACCGAAAAGTTGTTGCAATTAATTTTCCAAATATCGCATAAAACGAACTTGTGCAATTTATGACTCTCTCTTTCCTAGGTATGCTCGTATGTCTTTTTTATTTATGCATTCTGTGCTTTTATGATTTACTATCGTATACAACAATCTATTTCAAATGCAAATTATGAGTTATCAAATTTAACAAATTTGTAGTGATAAGAAAATTACTTAGGGGCGATTAAGGGGGAAGAAAGGCATTATTTTAGAATGGAATTACATTAAATATTTGCTCAAATAAAAAGGGGGAAGCGTCTAAAGAGTTTATTTGGATAATTAAAAAAAAATTAATTGATATATACTCCTTTGGATTTGAAAAAAGTAAATAAGATGACTCCACAAACAATTTGCCTTTTATCTCAATATTAAACCGGTTAAATAACGAGTTATATGGCTACAAATATATGAATAAACTCGTATTTACGCCAGAAAAATCAGATTGATTACGTTTAAAAAAGAGCAATATAAAATCAAAAGCATTATTAAAACTGCGATGTGGTTCACTTCGTAGTTTTAATAATAATATTGATTAATACGCGCAATAACAACCATGAGATTTTTAATAACAAATAAAGGCTAAAAGGCAAAGAAAACAAAACTAAAAAAAAGGAAAAAAGGATATAATAAAAATAAATGCTCATACGCGATATAAGCAATATGTATGTATATGCAACTCAACACATACGTACGTGTATGTGTATTGATTAAATACAAAATATGCTGCTTACCCCGCTCCCAGTGTATTTTATCAATGGGATAACCAGCCACAGGACATTTAACAATCAAATCAGAGCCAGAGATTCCAGTTATTTTTGGCATTTCCCGTATGTAAGGCAATCCATAGATGTTCACTTTAGCGCTATGTGAGACCCTGCGGCGATATAAAAAACATATACAACTCATAACTAACGTTTAGTGGGGCATGCAACGTCGAGTTACGGCGCACAAAAAAAAATTGCAAGACCTTCTCAGTGTGTGTGTGTGTATTAGGGGGTGTGTGTGGACCATTTGTACACACTTGCCGATGCTAAAAAGCCTGACTCAGCAAATTGTTTGAATTTTATGTCGCTTTTGCCAGCAAACAATGTGGCTCCATTGTGCAAGTACCCAGTAAAAAAGGTGTTGAAGGTAGTTAAGCTAAGCCGTCAAGTTGATACTCAAGTAAAAAATATCAGGGGTTTGTACTTTGCATTATAAAACAAAATGAAATTTAAACTAATTGGAGAAGAATGTGTAAATATTAATAGTTTAGATATAACTTAATTTCGTATGACTATCCCATTTACAGAGTATATGTTAGTAGTGTCTGATGCTATGTCGTATTACAGTTCTAGTTTTTATCTTGCCAACCTACAATTAAATTTATGATTTAGCATGGAAATGCTTTTTATTCCCCTAACAGAGTAGCCGTCCGTGTGCCTCCGTGTGTGTGTTGGGTAGGTATGTGTGTGGAGACGTATTTTATTTATGGTACTGTGGCTACTCACTTGCCAATCGCATTCTGTGCCGTGCAGGTATATTCACCGCCATCCTCCTCCTTAACATTTGAAATATTCACATGGCTGATGACATCGTCGTGTATGGTAACATATTGACCCACTAAAAACCGTGAGCTGTCTGGTATCTATAGTTCAGAAGAGAGAGAGAAAGATAAATAAATGGGGAAGGCATCAAATAGAGTCAAGAAAATGTGTCAATTAGTCGAGAATTTTTCGATTGCAGAGTGAGAAAAACTATGAAAAATTCATGTAAATCGAATTGATTGAAATTGCATAAAATTTACACAAGGCTTATGGTAGATAAGAGGGGGGGGGGGGGGGGGGGAGTGGAGAGGGAAACATTTGAAGGCTGAAGACGTTGCAGAAGTAAGAGTCTAAAGAAAATGGAAATTTATGCAAATAAACCAAACAAATCCTTGGAAATGGCCAACGAGACAGAGAAAAAAAGTAGAAAAGCAAAGCAAACGCCATGTTAAGCATACCAAAGTGAGGTGGGTGATTGAAAGGGAGAGGAGGATGTTGGGAGGAGAGAGTCGGATGAGAAAAAACAACGCGCTTTCGTAAACATTTATGCATGTTCTTTGGTGCATCCAAGAACTCGAACATCGTCAGCAATGCTGCAAAGTCAATGCGATACGTTGCATATATGAGAGCATCGTTGGCGGAAACGGAAACGCTGCCTGCATTTCCGCTTTTTGCCTGATGTAACTGCTGCAGCTAAGCGTGTTCTTAGCATGTGTGTGAAGCTCACCTTACTCAACTCTATGACTATCTGTCTCTCTTGGCACTATCAAGACGGCAAAGCCAAACTTACCGGAAATCCGTCCAAAGACCATGTAAATTGCGGCAGTGGATTTCCGGTGGCAACGCATTTCAATGATACCGTTGGACCTGGCTGAAGTGTTTGCTCCGAAAACCAATAAAGCAGTTCCGGCGACGCATCTAAAATGAAAGGTAAGAGTGCTTTAAGCTACGGGTGCCACTTACGATTTACATAATTTTGATAGTCCCCTTTATGTGACCTTTTTTTAAAAATATGATTAATATTTCTTTCACTTTAATCTTTGTTTAATGTTGTTATCTCAGTTTTTATACGCTTACATAATCTTAACAATGGAAAAGTATGAGTTGCTTTCTATTATACAAAATAATTTTGTGTTAGTAGAACGTTTTAAGACTATGTCTTATGTCATATAACAACGACACTGTGTCTCGTAAATATCCTATACTTTGAATGAAATAACAATAACACAGCATCCAAGTGTTTAGCTTTAAGAGAGCTACCATCTAAGCCTATTGAATGGTCTATAAACTCGGCTTAGCTTGAAGTGGGCTTTGCAAAGGCTTGTAGCGAATGCTTAGGGCTACAGCTTAAGAAGGCCATATTTTAAATTGGTTAATAAGAAAGCCAACAGCTTATGCTTCGCCAAGCTTAATATAGATACATAAATATCAGCTGAGCGCGAAATTTGATCACATTGTATAAATATTTCATATTTCGGATTATAAGTATTTTATTTAGTTTTGTAACTTTTGATGCATTTGCTTACAATCAAATTGAGATTGAAAATATGCTAGTGCAGCATATTTTTTCTTTTTCTTTTTGGCTATTGCTTTTTCTTGGCTTTGCCTTTGGATTTCCCTTCAGCTAAGCGGAAAATGCATTTGACAAGGGAGCAAATGTTATCCAGCTGATGAAAATTGTATCAATTTCCGCAACGACAAAATCCGATGCAACTATTTCGTTGGGGTAGAAAATATCTTTGGCATCGACGTTGCCAGTTATAAGCTGCCATATTTATTTGCTGTTGCTGCCACAACACGCAAACACATACCTATACACAGTCAGGGTACACTTACACACAAATACAAAGGCAACGTTGACACAATTGCTGCCATATCCGGTCGCTTAATGGCGCTTCGAACATTTTTGGTTGCGCGTCAGAAGCTTTTAACACCAGAGAGGGATGTATGTGTGTGTGTGTGTGTTAAGCATGCCAATAATATATCGAAATCAATTTCCGTTTGTGCCTAAAAGCAAATCAAATTCGTTGCCATAGCGCGAATGTGTCCCTGTCGTTTGTCTAGCTTGCATGTGTCTCTGACAGAGTGTGTGTGTGTGTGTTTGTGCGTATAGCCCCAAGGCTGCTAAACATTTCATTGTGCTTTCTCTTCTTTGTTCGTGTGTGTGTATGCTTAGTGAGTGTGGCTAGGTTTTTAGTGCTGGTAATAAAATTAAGTTGTCAGCTCTGCATTTTATGGCCCGCTTCTCGCTTTGTTGCCATTGTTGTTGTTGCTTTTGTTGTTGCCGAAAAATGCCAACAATTTGCTAAATTAGAAATTAATGAAATGCAATTATGACAAACATTTATTTGCCTGTGGTTTTGTGGTCGTCACTCAAAGCACATTTCATGCTTTAGATTTGTTGCCGCAAATTAGGCGAGGGTTGTCTATACAAAATGAAGGGTGTGTGTGTGTGTGCCATAAGTGCCCATTAATTCGGCCATCAGCACATTAATTTATGATGAACATCCTCTCAGGATAGAGAAGCTCATTTAGGCTATTATTGGTATTTTTTGATGAACCAATAATATTACTAATACGCCCCGGCTTACCGCCCAATTGAAGCTCAGCTGTTGATTGGATTTGCTCCCATTCATTGGACACAAAGCACTGATACATGCCAGGATCATCCTTCTGCACCTTCTTAATGATTAAACGAGCTGGATCTGTCAGTATCTAAAGTTAAAGTGGAGTTAAAGATATGCTTGAGAAGTGGAAAAACGCGAGTTAAGAATTTACCTCGACTCGATTGTCACGTAGTATAGGTTTGCCATCATGCAGCCAGTTGACATCGTGCACCGGATGGCCAGAGACAATGCATTGGAATTGCGCATCCTTGTCCACATCAACGGTCTGCACCTGCGGCTGCAGATGCGCTGTCAAAGGAGCTAAGATGGGAGAAAGGTATGGTAGGGTTGCTTTATAAGTAAGTATCGATGCACTCTAACCATCTACGTCTACAGTCTGGTGTCTCTGATTTCTTTCACTGCACTTACCTGTCACCGTGAGCGACACTTGAATGGTCTCCTCGCCCGCTGTGTTGTTTACCCAGCACAGATATTTGCCACTGTCCTCGAGACGCGCCTGCAATGGCATAAATAAATGGCAATCACAATATTTGGCTTTCATTTCCATGCTGACAACTGACGAGGAAGTAAATGGGCTACCCAGAGAAGGGCTTGAACCTACCTTGGTGATTTTGAGCAGACCCGCGGATACAATGGTAATGCGTTCGCTCAACTGCAGCGGCAGCAGCTGCTCGTTCTCCTCCTTGAACCAACTGAAAGATACAAAGATACAGATATGTACGGGTTCAGTTGAAAAATGTATTTTAATCGAATTAAAATGACAATTGCATTGTCATTATCAATATAAATCGCAGGCTATTCAATTGCTGTTTGTGTGTATCCCACTGTGGCCTTTGATTGCCGATTGTTGTTTGCTTTCAATAGGCTGTCAAACTGATTTCGACATTCCATCAAAAGGAACCAGCAAGTGCCCAAGAAAAGCGTTGCATTCCGATTTAATTATTTAAAGAGAATTTATGATGAGACTCAAGAACATAGATGCATACTTTAAATTTAAGCCCATTGATGTACAACTCTTGATAAAATACTTGAACTATTTGTGATCTTAATTTTCAATTAAAACAATTTAAGAGAAGTACAGCTAAGTTAATAAATTACTCAAAGTCTTGAGCTTGTCTGGATATTATTGCCTAAAACGTTCTATATCACAGCTTTTAATTTTTGTTTAAAGCTATTCTTATTTTCTGCTGAAGCTATAAATTGTTGATTTTCGATTTAGCAAATTTGAAATTTTCCCGATAAAACGGAATCAAAATTTGATTTATTTGGAATGGAAAAGTTGAAGTTGTCCATTTATTGTTTTTGTGTAAATACTCTGTGGGGGAACATTAAACGGGCTCAAAACATAGATGTATGTAACAGGCGGAAGGAGGCGTGGCAGACCCATTAAAATTGTATCGCAATCGGATAATAAACAAGGAAATTATTCAGTGAAAGGAATTTAACACCGTCATTTACTTACACAGGGTACTTTAGAGTCGGGCGCTCCCGACTGAATGTAATATTTTTAATATTAATTCTGTGAAAATATCAATTGGGAAAATCAACAGAGTAACGCATTTCCCAAGCGCGTGCCATAATCTGTTTGATGTTTGCTTGCAGGCCCCCCCCCTGTGGCGGCTACCCCTTTTCCATTCCCTTCTTTCCATTCACCAACCCCCTGCAACGGAGCAATACATATTCTGTTGCATTTTTAATCAAGTTATTGATTTTAATTTGGCTTTAATTGCACTTGAGTGCGTTTCTCGTCTTGTGACGACGATGGTATTTTGCATGCAGCATGCCACATGCTGCATGTTGCTGCATTTGCAACGTCTGGCATTTTCTTAATTAAAATCATGAAAATAATGCGAGCTCGTCAAGGATCCACAGGACACTCAGCCATATGCTGAAATGTAATCGAAATATACTCAGGCGATTAATGATGTGGGCGTGGCTGAAGGC